>VFFE01008976.1:1345373-1369827 GCA_008921705.1 Burhinus oedicnemus
TATGTTGAACAGGACTGGACCCAGTCCTGACCCCTGGGGAACACCACTTGTCACAGACCTCCAACTAGACCCTGTGCCACTAATCACAACCCTCTGAGCTCTATCTGCCAGCCAGTTTTCAATCCATCCCACTGTCCATTCATCTAACCCACCCTTCCTAAGCTTGCCTATGAGGATGCTGTGGGATACGGTGTTGAAAGCCTTGCTGAAGTCAAGGTAGACAACATCCACTGCCCTCCCCTCATCTATCCATCCAGTCATGCCATACAGCTAATGTAACATTTTTAGGATCATTTTAGAGAACAGTCTCAAAGGTAGTTTAAGCTCACTCTTTGATTTTGCCCTGAACTGGACCAGGAGTATTCTCACAGAGGCAGAATACAAATGCACAGCCATCCTATGGGCCACTCACACGCAGCTCCCCTCCTTGGAGAGTTGGTATCATCCCACCATGCCTGTCGCTGTCGGGCTGGAATGCTGCACCTTGATGCTCCACTCCACTCATGTTCTCTGTTTCCAGTTTGTGTACGTGATTGTTTAATCTCTCAGTGAGCAAAGTGTTGGGCTCTAGTTTAGTTGTGAATTATGTTGTTACTATAGAAATAAGCAGTAAACATAAGTTATAGACATAACCGGTTATAACAGTTGCAACTAGACTAGTGGATTGCATGTACGGACAGTATTACAGGCAATTGGAAAGACTTACCAACTTGCTATAAATCAACACCACAACAATGAAAATAAAAACACAATTCTAAATAAAATTACTGCTATATATGAAAAAGATTTCACAAAAGTCAGAGAGAAAATGGTCTGTGGTCCTGTAAAATAAAGGCCAAATGGTTTAAAATGGTCGACCGCTAGCAAGAATGAATAACTACTGCAACAAAATGCTGCAGTATTTTGAGAACTGAGTTACAGAGAAAGTATTTAACACAGATAAGTCTAGAAATTCTGAGAAAACATCCTTTTAGTAGATGATGTGCATTATAGATAAGCTTACAAGCAATATCTTTTTCAGAATAACTTGTTTATAAAAAAAAATAAATTATGTGGTTAATCAAACTCAAAAATTGTCATCCTTTCTGTCTACTCTAGTATTGATTAGAAAGATCACTTAATTAAAAAACAATGTTCAAATGGGTCATATACACCAGTATCTAAGCATTTCTGATACAGAGTAAAAAAATTCAAATGAGTAATTGAAAGAATTTACTTAGGTCTCAAAAAAAAGGGAAATTTCTAAATTCTGCTAACTTAGACTAAGTAAAATCAAAGAGAAAATTCAGCTTTGCTAATCAAAAATTAGCAAAAATTAATCAAAGCCCAGACTTGCACACCATAATAATATTCAATGAATTTGAGTTATACACATGCATGTTTACACATACTTATTTACAATCTTGTCCCTTCTCCAGATTTTAAAAAATTGGATTTGGGGAAGATTCTTAGGTTAGAAAGTTTCTGCAAAGGAGATTTAAATTTTGGATCTGTTTTGAACTAATGCAAAAAACTCTACTGCAGTCTTCTGTCATATTTTCTTTTGGGCATTACTGTTGCTGTTTAGTGGTATGTCAAGAGCTATATATATATATGGCAACATATATTTTTTACTGATTTATATAAGCCAAAGGAAATATTCAACAATCTCCCAATGAATGACTGGTAGCTAAAACTCAGTGGGTTCATAAATTTGGATAAATCCTGAAATCTTTTAATTTATTTTTTTAATCTCTATATCTGGAAACATAGCTGAAAACTTTTTGCAAGAGCTGGTTTTATCCTAGGATTTCCAGCTTTTTGTGGTTTCCCCAAGCCAAAAATAGACTAAAGAATAACATTTCTGCAAATATTTCAGTATTTCCGTTTCCAGGCCTGGTTCAAACCAGGAAGGGCAGAGCCACAAGAGGAAATTAAATACAATAAACAAATAAAATACAAATGAATTTCTTCAACCATAAAAAAGAATTCCCTTTCATGTTTATACAAAGGTACAAGTTTATTCAGAATCTTCAGTGCTAATTTTCTTATGTGTTCCTGAAATAGCATGAACAAGATCCATGATTAAGATCTGCGTGTAAGATCTGTGAAGGTTTTTTCCGTAGCATTTGACATTGACTGAACATTAAAAGACAAAGTGCTTTTAAAAAATCCTCTAGGCATTTTTCTGCATTTTTTCCCACTCAAAACCAATAAAAATACCATTAAAATCCAAACAAGTTGCTTACAAAAATGTACATTGGAGATATTGACTATGAATATATACTGAACAATACTAGAAAAAGTGTTCTAATGATCACATGCCCAAAACCTGTAAGACGAAAAAAATATTAAATATGTAAATTAAAAGGAATCAACATAGATAAATTTATTCACATCTTTGACACACTAAGAGTACTGCCCATTTACTTTACCATTGACCTGTTAATTGATGGTATGAAGTAATGAAAGTCTCCTTGTGTTCTGTGCTACAAAGAGAGGCTCATTTTCTTCCCAAAATCTTCGACTGAAGGAAATATATTTCCTGTTTGGTCTTAGTGGACTGTAACAAAAAGTGTTGGCAAGAACTAAGTTATGCCAGGAATTACATCTGTTTAACAGGGTTTTAAGAAGTTGTAAATGCTGAAGTGTTTAGTTATTGTAGAGCTGGATCTTGCCAGGGACAATTCAAATTAAGAGTTGAATAAAAATGTAAATTGTGTTAAAACAGCATTTCCTTCATTATCTGATGTATAAGAAAGCTCTAAAATGTTTTTCTCTAAAGTGTTTTTCCCCAATATTTCAGGATATGTTGCAAAGTATTCCTTTTATTCTGATTTATTTCTAAAAGGAAGACCTGAACAACAAAAAGTCACTGCAGACAAGGTGATATACCAGCAGTCCTTTTAAAAAAATGCAGCAATTTTATATATAGAACTGTGAAGGCTTGGGCTTTTTTTTTTTTTTCCCCTCTCTCTAAACAGTCATCTAGATTCATCCCTATTTTCAGTTACTTTTAGTACTTCATGACATTTGTGCATATGCAGGGCCTTCTCCAGTTGTCTTTTTACAAAAGTAGGGTTTGAATGCAACAAGTCCAATTCAAGCCCTACTTCTGTAAACATCTGGACACACACTTAACTTTAAACACATAAGTTTCCAAATAGTCTAATTCAAATCACTTCTGTTCTCCAGCTTGTGGGGAAGTAATTATATAAGTGTTTGCAGAAACAGGGCTTTATACTCTGAAGTATTCTGCACTCACTTGTGACATGCTGTAAATGCATTCCTGGAAGGAGTTTGCATATTGGTTTTGCATATTTCCTATATGCAAGGAAATTTTTCAACACATTAGCAAAAGAATACTAGGAAAAAATACAGATTTATAACTTCATACAACACAGAATACTAACCATGAATATCTAGTAATAATATGTTCACAATTAAAATTCTAATACGTATCACAATCAAGTATTTACTGTCTTCTAAAATGTATTTATAAGTGGTAAAGAAACTAAATTATTCTTTGAGAGTAAATACATTAATTTTGTGGCTAAAATCTGAAATTAGAGACAACATGGGTGGGGCTTTTTTTTTTGGTGTTCTTTTCAATTCTTTGACCAGAAATAAGGTGATAAAAATACACAATAGACCTGATATGAAAACTATTAATCCTGCAGCTGGTACCCAGGGTGGTGTATTATACATTCTGTATTAAGTTGCATGTATTATAACATGACAATGTTACAGTATTCTGGGAAATGCTGGCATTTGCCCATTTAAATTACTGTGTATTAATTACTGTGTATTGTAATACTGTAATTCTGTAAGTAATTCTGTACATACGCACAGAAAATACACACCACAGAATAAAAAGGAGTGGGTTCTTAACCTACACTAAAAACCATCACAACCTATTTGAGAATCAAAGAGCTGCAATCCCAGGCATCCAAATGCAGGTGTTTAACTAAGCACTGAAGTTCTATCATATTTCTTGATTATCAAGTAAAATAAATTAATATCTTCGTAAAATGGAGATACGAAGAAATGGACAGTATAGCAAAGATCCATCAGTAAGAAAAATGGTACTGTTTCTTTCTATTTGATATAAACACACGTGCATCTACATAGGATGTCCACAGTAGAAGCCAGATTTCTGGGGAGGAGAGGTAGAATTATTTTTAATAATACTAACTTTAGTTTTTTACACTGATCTAAAAAAATTAAGAATTACTGTTTATTGTAGAACTAAGTATGCTTTTATTTTCAGCATACCTTGGCAGCATGGAAGATCCACAGCACACTGGGCTGTATTGAGAAGAACGTAGCCAGTAGACTGAGGGAAGAATTTCCCTTTACTTAGCACTCAGAATACTCCATCCAGTTTTGGCCCCCCACAAAAAGAAGGATGTTGATAAACTGAGCCAAGTTCACTGAAGGACCATCAGTATGGTTGGGGCTGGAGCACTTGCCCTGTGAGGAGAGGCTGAGGAATTAGTTTGTTCAGCCTAGAAAAGAGACAACTTCAGGGGAACTCAATGGCAGTCCCCTGATACCTACAGGTAGGTCATTAAAGAGACAGGTCCAGCCTCTTTCTGAAGGTGTACAGTGGGAGGATGAGAAGTAGTGATCAAAAACAGAAATGGGAGGTTCCAGTGTGACACAAGGAAGAATTTGCACCACAAGGAGAGTTGCACAGTGAGTAGGTTGCCCAGCAAAGCTGTGCTCTCTCCATCCTTGGAGTTTTAGCTTGAGAAGGAAAGTAGACTAGAGACCTCCTGAATTATTCTCTGATTCTAAGATGCCTGCAGAATATAAAATCCTAAATTATTCAAGTCCACATGGTTGAATGTGCTGCAGAAATAGATCAGCAATGATAGTTCAGTAGTGATTTGTCATCAATATTTACCTATGTAGAGGCAAGTGTCTCCCGTTTTCAGAGAAAGTTATGTACCTCCTCACTTCTGTTCCAAACTGGAATACTTACAGGATTTGGTTCTCTACAGTTAATTTTAATTTGTCCTTTGAAAGTCTAAAATACACTTATAAACTCAGATATATTAAAGACGTATAAACTCATTATGAAAAAAAGAACCACAAAGCTGGGGGGTTAAGGGAGTGAAGGAAAAAAAAGGTAAAAAAAGGAAAAATTTCCAAGAAAAATTTAAAACCTTTTTTCTTCAGAACTTTCAACTCTAAAAAATATTTATCTTGTATTTGTTAGGAGCATACAAGTATGGTCATCTGCTTATATAATTTTAAAGTTGCTTATGTGATTGTTTCTCAAACATTTGTGTTTAAGTAAAATTTTCCCCTCTAAGAAACTTTGCAAACCAGCCCTAATTCCTACAAAATATTTCCAATTGACCACACAATAGAATAGAAGAGTGTGTCTTAAGACAGTACAACACGAAAAGAGAGTGGAAAGGAAGAGCGATGCATTGATGTAATGTTTGTGGAAACAATCTCTCTCCTATTTCTGAACCTAGGGTACTTCACACATTGTGAAACTTATAGAATTATAAACAAAGCAGGGAGATACAAGATTTTTAAAATACAAAACAGAAGCAGCAAAGCAGTAGGGAAAAAAAAAAACAAAAAATCCAACAAATAATTTGTCCTGGTTTGAGGTAAAACAGAAGCAATTTTCTTTTCAGTAGTTGTACTTTTCAGTTAAGCCTCTTCTAACACCCTGAAATTAACGGCATATTCTTCAGACAGTGTCTGCGACCAGAGTGATAAGGCTTGATGTTTATAGTTACTACCAAGGAACAGTGTGCAGAGAGGCTCTTGCTTATACTTATTGCTGTAACAACCAAGGTCAGCTAACTGTTGTGCGCCATGTTGGAGGGTCGGAAGCAGAAAAGCATAGAAGGGTCGCACCTGTGGGGAGAAGCAGACAAGTGACCCAAAACTGACCAATGGGGTATTCCATCCTATCTGCATCATGCTCAGTGTAAAAACCGAGGGATCAAAGGGTACAGACTCTCTTCAATGGCCGGCATCCTTGTCTATTTTATAGCACTTTGATATTGCAGGATGATCCTTCAACTACAAACCCACCAAGAAATACCATTAAGTATACTTTGCCATGTCAAAGTGTGAGTTTTTTGAAAGACTGCAGGCTTCAATACAGAACCTTTCTAAAGTTGTACTTCAACCATATAAAAAATGCCTCATTATAGCAGGCAGAACATCTGCAGCTCCCAGATGCCACCAAATAAATCCCCAGCCCCTACCTGAGCTTATTCTGTGAGATCTGTCAAAGAAGCATCCAGATGTGGCTTTGATTACAGTGATATATTAAGGTGCACCATTTAGATATGATGAGATCACAAGCTGAAGTTCAATGTCTTACGTGTATTTATTCCCATACTCTTAAAAGTCAGAGTTTCCGTCTCCACCTTTCTCTGATCCTAGCCAGAAATAAGATCACACTTTCTACAGGATTTGTGACTATTCTTGCATGTCATTCACACTTCCTCTTCTATTGAGTATTCCAAATTGTAGTGTTCAAGTTTAGTTAATCTCACTTCAGTCCTGGGCAGTTTTTACATGACTGGTCATTCATCCCCAAGATTAGCTTCCATATTAACTGTAGCAAAGGAACTAAACAGTCCTTCCAGAGGATGATTTAAGCACATGGTGTTACAAAGATGGGCACTTTGCATTATGATCAATTTCTCGAAGATTCAGAAGATCTCCAAATCAGCAAGTTCTGTAATTCAATAATCATTTCTGCAAATAAAGCACTGTATTTTGAAATTTGTTTTGGGAACTGAGTGCTTTGCTTACTGATTAGTTTTGTTATCTGTCACTGTTACTGCAAACTACAACCTCACATGAAAATGTGTATGTACCAGAGAGTTATATCATAACCCTTCGTCACAGGACTACTCCAATTTCAGCCTTACACTTGTGAGCCCTGAAGCAATTGGTATTCATAAAAGCTTCACACTTCTCTCAGTTAACAAGATCTTTTCCTAATACTATCAACTTGAAGCCTATTTCCCTGCAGAACCCTGTAATATCCCAACACAGTGGAATACTTTTCCCTTTTCAGAGTGTAGCGTCAACACTTCAGAGCACCCAAACAGAACCAGGTAAGCAATGGGAATTAGGGGAAACAAGGTTGGTGTTGTCCTGTTCCAATTGACTCCAAAGCCCACATTTGAGCTCTTGGGATCTCTACACATAAGATGTGGAACACTTGATACAGAGTCAGTATCAGTCAAGAAAGAGAGAAATGTGCCTGAAATTATGCTTTTTGCAAGGAGCATTAAGATCTGTTTACATTCAGAATTCATAACTCTGAAAGACAGACACCTAAATGAACTCCTCCATGGAAAACACATACAGAGTTATTCTACTAACCCAGTTATTCTAATCCAGTCCTTATAGGACCCACTCAAGATGTGCAAGACAACATTCAATTTCCTTACCTGCGTGGCATAATTTATTAATGTAAAAGAGAGAAAAAGAGCATTGGCAGGAGATTGTAACATTTAAAATGTCACATAAAACTAAACCTTAAATCTGAAATTTCACTAGGATTAAGGAACACTTCAACTTAATTTACATTTTTAACTTAATTTCCCACAGCATGGCTTAGGTGACAGTTAAACCCGTAAATCTTTGTACTCAATACTGAAATTCTTCTGCAAGGGATATATCATTTTGGTTTTGGTTTATAGTAGCTGTTCAATGATTTAGATAGTGTTAAATACACTTTTATACAAAATGCAAATACAGATGGATATTTTATGTAATGTGTGATGTTAGTACACCATAATCACTTTCACACAGTATTTTCCTGTATTTTTTTATTGTGCATAAACTCTTCTATTTGCACAAAGCTATTAACATAAATATTGACTCTTTTTCTTTGAAAACATTTTTATACTAGGTTATCATGTTTATTTTTCCTTTGTTATCAGAATTACAGAAGATTACCAAAGATTACAGTGATATTCTGTTTCACAGTCTCTGATTTTTGGACATAATATTTATGTCTCAAATAGCCCACATGTTCCAGGTCAATAAGATAAATAAAGTTTCAATATAGTACAGCCAATGCAGCATCTGACTTTTAGCCTGTAAATATTAGAACAGCAGAAGCAGAGTAAGACTTCCCCAACCATAGTTTTTTGGACAAGACTCTTATGAAGGCTTTACTAAAACTTAAGTCCAGAGTTGTAAATGTACATAGATATCCCCCTTTCCAAAGATGTAGTAATATTAGCATATATTCAGATACCAGAAGTTAGATGCCCTGCACAGTCTAAACCAATACTTTTAGTAAATTTTTCAGTTGATTTATTTCACAGAAAATACAGGTACAGAAAACACTAAAAAATTCTAGTGATCTGAAATAATGAGACATTATGTACCAAAAAACCACAAACCCACCTTTAAAAAAATAGGTATTAATGTTTTCTTTAAGCTGCTCAAGTCATACGTCACATTTAGGGTCACAAAATGGATTTTCAGGTGATGAAGACATACTTCAATACAGTCTGCTCTATTTTGCTGTCATATAAAGATGGGTTTAATTTTTCATAGGTCATGAAATAAATTGATAAAAATTTTTCACTAAGTCAAGAAATTATGAGTTTGAACATTCCCTGAAAGGGATTCTAGACAGCTTAATTCAATAAGCAGATG
This sequence comes from Burhinus oedicnemus, assembly GCA_008921705.1. NCBI lineage: Eukaryota > Metazoa > Chordata > Aves > Charadriiformes > Burhinidae > Burhinus > Burhinus oedicnemus. The sequence goes on from VFFE01008976.1 coordinate 1,354,017, forward strand.
GGCATGACATGCCTTAAGACATTTCCTGAAGATCTGCAATAAACTTTTTCAAATTCTGGGGGAAGGAAATGTGGCATTTAAGACCACTGAAAATTACCTCCTGCTTCTCTTAGCACCTCAGAGCTAAGTTTTAGTATCTTATACCTAGCTACCCAACTCCTTTTGCCAGTAATGGTAGTGATAGCCTCCTAAAAAGTTAGAATCTGTGCCAAAACCAAAACAATAAACAGGACCATACGCTTAGAACTTCAATTATGAGACTCTGAAATGTGTTTAAGAAATTTACTACCTAACTGCTAATAACATCTAGACAATATCACACAATATGGCTGACTGAATGGCCAGGCCCAAGGAGTCATAAGCAGTGGCACAAAATCTACTAGGAAGCAAGCCACTAGTGGTCAACACTGGGGGCCAATAGTGTTTAACATCTTTATTAATGAGTTGGACAATGGGATAGAGTACACCCTCAGCAAGTTTGCAGATGATGCAAAACTGGGAAGAGTGGCTGATACGCCAGATGCTGTGCTGCCATCCAAACAGATCTGGACAGGCAGGAGAACGGGGCTGAGAGGAATCTCATGAAGTTCAACAAAGAGAAATGCAAAGTCCTGCACCTGAGGAGGAACAACCCTAGGCACCAGCTCATACTGGGGGCTGAGTATTGGAAAGCAGCTCTGCAGAGAAAGACCTTGAGGTCCTGGGGACCTCAAGCTGATCATGAGCCAGCAATCCAACCTCACGGCAAAGAAGGTCAACAGCATCCCAATCTGCATTAGGAAGCGCATTCTCTCCCAGGGATGAGAGCTACATTCAGTTAATTAATAAACATATATCACAGGTACTTTTTTGTGGTAGTACTGGCAAGTATTACAGTTGTGCAATTATCCTCAGTAAAAAAGATCAGATATCCAATCTATATAAGGTGATTAAATGGTCCTGAAATCCAGCTTTGTCATGAGCGATCACTTGGAAAACCTTGGGTTTATGCATAATGAGAAATCAGAATCCAGAAGTACAAAAGCGGTATTTTTAAACCAGTGTCCTTTAACAGATTTTTATTATCTCAAGGTATTGGTATTACAGTTTAGAATCTAATGCCAATCCTTACTCACACCAGGAAGGTTATTTCCTCTGAATAATGCCAGGAGTCTCTAAAGAACTTTTTAGAAGACAGCTTCTGGAATATGGTGCTATAACAGGGCAGAAGCTTATTTCAAGACTGATAAAACATCTGCAATTATCTCTCTTAATTTTAATTGAATTATTTTCACAATGTCATTCTTAGGTGTTGCCAACTACTTTGAAATCCAACACACCTCAGTATAAATAGGTTAATTTTTCCCTTGGGAGCCAACAAGATAGTCAACAGAGTAATTCATAATAACAGCAGGAAGTCTATATTGGACTTAAAGGTTTAAAATAAATTTTCAAACATAGACAAACTTGATCCAAAAATAATCTTTTAATAATAATCAATATTTTGTTTGCTACAGTCTACTGACTTTTACCAGAGCTAGTCTTGAGATTGTACATTATGGTACTCTTGAATGCTTTACAATGCCTTCACCACAGGCCTCAAAAAACCAAGTTACTCTACAGTTATTCCAAGAAAAAATTGCCTCTTAGATAGTTCCTTATTCTAAATTAAATTAGTGACACATAACATCATGTTTTGTACTATGCAACCTACTTTAGTTGGTCTGGACTCCCACATGACTTAAAATTTTCAAATGATGGAAAGCTCCAGAGCAAGTGTCACTGAGTTTCTTTCATAGGTATATTCCTTGTGTGTGCCAATTTACATGTCCTACAAATACTCCAGCATAAAGATATTGCACGAATGCCACTTCTGTTTCACCAACAAATAACAAATTATATTTGAAGACTACAGCATTCAGAATTTTTTAATTTGAAAAGATATATATAAGAAGTCAAACAATAGAATTCAGTAGTGTTAACTACAAATAAAGGTTTATTACTTGCACATCATATATCTACCTCTGTACACCACAGAATATACATTGCATAGCACATGCTACCTATATCAACAGTACATTATGGTGCATTGACAGAAGACATGCCAGTTAATGGAAAGTCAAGCAGACAGGAACCTACTTTTTCCAAGCAAATTATGTCATACTTCCTCGTCTTATGCAGAATCACCACAGGAGAACAAAGGCTCTGTTGATCTATCTGTCTTTCATACTCACTGTCAGAGAAAGGTAAGCTTTTTTGTAAAAGTTAACAAATTATAAGAATATATATAGGAAAATATCTCCATCCATTTTCTCCCTTGGCAGGTTTAGAGTACAACCTAAACCCGTTTTTAGGCCAAATGACACCCGTGAAGCTGGATATCACAATGTCCAATGCCAAAATACAATTCAGAAGAAGAGATTCCAAAACCGAACTATTTTAGTTTCAGAAGACAAAAAGGAAGAAGACCACATCAGTGAAATAGCTTCATTAAGAAGCACATTTCCCAGAACTGTAGCTTGCACTGTGTCAACTGAACTACATTTTTCACTTTATAAAAATCCCATCCTTTCTATTCTTCTCCAGTCCTCAATATGTAAGTAATTTATCCTCTCAACATATGTCTGCATATAATAGAATGAGGAAGTCTTTCTGTGTTTGGTAGTATGCAGACATGCAGATAATTAGAGAATCTGGTCTCTGAGTACCACAGACAGGATTATAAGTGTCCTGCAATGACTGTACAAAATACTATTCAGAACTGAAAACGTATGCTACATTTCATTTAGCTAATTTGACAGAGTTTCTTTAAGCAGTCCAACAAGGTTCTGTGTTTGTGGCTACAGCTCTCACAGGGACTGTACGAATACCAGGGATGCTTCTTCAGAACGGGTCTTCAGACTCATATTTACAGTGTTAATTATACTTAACAAATCTAGTCCAGTCAGTACCCACCACCTCTCTTGCAGCCTACCAAGCTTCTTACATCACCATATGCTATGCCTACTCAGCCAAGGGATCATACTGATGGTGTGAGAACTGAAAACATACCATACATGACAAATTTCAGATAATTGTGGGAATATCCCCACATAAATGTTCCTGCTTACCTTTTCTTCTTCACAACCTCTTTGGCTGCTCTTCCAAAACAGTCAAGTTTCCAACTCAGCTGTAGAGAATTTATTTGTATTTTTTAAAACTTCTTATTTCCTTGTGGTTTTTTTTAAGAGAGAAGGGAAGTAAGTTCCCTGGAGAGCCATTGTGAACATAAGATACTAGAATCTAGGTGCTGATGACTTGTAATGAGTGTACCACATTACAGGTTACTAATAATTTATCCTTTTAACAAAAAATAAACAATATTTTCTCATCAGAAACCAATATTACTATGTATGAGTAAAGAAAGAATAACCATGCTGACAAACTTAACTGTACAGGAACCTGGAAAATTCAAAAAGCTTGTCTAAGATGAGAAGGTAATTTAATATCTTCTACCCATTTTGAAACATCAGTTAATCTTCTAGATTCTGAGAAAAACTTTTCTCATAATATTTCCACTAAAAGCAGATGCTCAAAGCCTCATAAATCTTGAGAGTTTATGTTTTATGCCCTTTCCGGCACAAATTTTGAGACCCAAGATAAGCTTTGGGTAAGCTTGGCCAGACAGAACTTCTGAAACTTATCCATTGCTAATTGCCTCATCAAGCCCTTACTTAAAGGATCAATAAGAGCACATGATACAGCAACAGCTGCACCCTAAGTAACAGCTGTGTTAGCAGTTTGTTGCTACCATTGTGCAGCTTTGATGCAAAGGCTCTGGGTATCACAGGGCAAATTTCTTGCCTGTATTAAAATTATCCCCTTGTAGTTTTTTAGAATTTCTGTAGCTGAGACGAACTGCAAAAAAAGAGAAAGTTATAACATTTAGATAATCTCTTACATGAAATATAAAAGAAAATACATATAAAAGTGAAATTAATCCTGGATCATGGTAATGTGCAGGCAAATGGAACACATATGGAGAATTTATGTTTTTCTGCTTTTCTGATATTCCCATCTTGTAATTTTTCTTCACTAACCATAAAACCATCCAGGTAGATAACAAGAAGGTCTCTTCCAAACAAAAGTAACCACACAAAAATAAGGCAGGGTAAGGTGGTTTCATAGAGTCTAACTTTATCCTGTGGAGGCTAATTATGTTAAGTCTATGGTCAGTTAAATAACAGAGGCTCCTCCAGAGGGCAAGTGAGAGCTCATGTCTGACTTGAGACAGCTGGAAAGCTCTGTCGCTTTGCCAAGCTTCAGCCACAATGATGAGCTCACAACATTCACAGAAAAGTCCAATTTTTAACATTCTGACTCATATATGAGCCAAATATACGAAGTCTGAATTTAGAAGTGGTACAACTGACCAGATATCTTTTGTGAAGGTGTGATTTCATCTCAAGATTTATGAGGCTTTGCACATATTGCTTTTACACCCTACCTCAGGCTGCTTTAAGAAATAGAAAAATATCTTGTTCTGTATTTCTTGTGTTCTGCTTTCAGAGTAATTCAAGAAGTGAAAATGAAAAATATAAACAAATGTGTATATGTATCAGTTAGTCAAACTGAGTTTTAAAGTTTCAGAGTTCAAGTCATGTTTGGGGTGAGAGAGTGAGGATGGGAGTTCTTGTGCAATGCAAGCAATCTACCCATCACTAAGTCTTAGCCCTTACTTAACTTGTTTTCTATTTTGCTTAACTTTTCTTTAAAGCAGTTCTCATGGAGACTTCCATGGGAAATGGCTGACACCTGTGGATCATTTCAGGTCCTTTAGGAGTCTTTAAAGTAGGAACAAACAGGTGAAATTACACTGTTTGCAACTCCAGAATTTTCCTGCATACTATTTATTAACTGTTTGTTTCATGTTTACTGCTGAGCAACTGTATCAGAAAGAATCAAATAAAGAAGGGAACTGTTGGGGAATTTTTATGGTACCCCTCAAGGTGAATTAAACACACATTTGTGCTTAAATATAAAAGAAAAAATTAATGAATAAAGCATTGCACAGTCCTACCAAAATATGCAGTTTTACATGGAGTCTGCAAAGATGCATCACAAGCATCCTTACATACACTTACACCAGCACCAAAACCAAGAGCAATTGCATGGGGCAAGTCAGCCCGTCCCTGGGTCCATCCCCCAGCCCAGCTCTACTGCCCAAAGGTGACCTCTGGGCTTAGGCCCCCGAGTGCTCTCATTCCAGGACCATCTACAATGCTGAGGCTGTTTCTTATCTCATCACCAAGGGAAACCTCACTCTTTTGCAAACAGTCTGTTCTGTCTCTGGTATTCCTGCTTCCAGTCAGTTTAACCCCTTCTTGCAGTTGAGCCTGCTTGCCCTCCATGCCAGATTCCTTGGTGACAAATTACTACTGCTGAACAGTTAAAATGAGAATTTCCCCTTCAGAAGTAAATGCTAGCTGAGATCTTCTCCTGAACTGAATATACTGTGCACTTCTAGGTTGGGTCCATCTCTCTCTCGCTCCCATCCTTTCCCGGTTTCCCCAGTCACCACCATCCTGCAGTGCCTCTAACCTAACAGGAATTTGCATTGATTTGCAAGTGGTTTACTTCTCCCCATTTTCCAGAAACAAGAGCAGGATAACAAAGTGAGCAAGGCCTTGCTCTAGGCTGCCTGCTTTCCACAAAAGGGGTTAAGCTAATGTGCTTCATATGCTTTTTTTCCCAGGAGAGTGCTCAAGTACTGAGAACATACAGCTAAAAATTTCACACATCTATCAGTCAGACTGCACTGGATCAACTGCTACAATGTAGAATTCATACTCAGACAGGTGCTGAGTGGTGGCAGGTTCTTAGGCCAGAGAAATGTTTTCCTTGGCACTTATCCCCACATTCCTAATTCCATCCAGTGTGTTTTCATTTGGGACAGAACAATAACACATTGCACCAAGAAGCCAGCCAGTTAGCCATGAAGGGCTGGCATTTACTAGAAAAGCAAAACAGCTTTATCACATAACACTACTCCTAGATCCAGAGCATGGGGGGCAGGGAGGGAAATCTTCTAGCTTCACTTTGTGTTATCTAGCTTTTTCTGACTACAGAGCTGTTGCCTCATTTGTCTTTGGAACCGGTATTTGGGGGAGGATAATTGGTGCTATTTCCTTCCATCAACAGGTGAAGTCTGCAACATCAACTCAAGTAGCAAGATGTCAAAAGAAATATTCACTGTAGTGAGCCTGCCAAATAGTAGGCAGACATTGGAAAAGACCTAGAGTAATTAGTAGTTGCCCACCTTCTGCTGTCTAGGCAGTATGCACATTCGAAGTGGGTTATTAACAGAGGCGAATTAGTGGATTCACCAAAATGAAACTTGTCCTCTGGCCAAGTCCATGTGCATTAATCTTATCTGTGCTTAGAGTTGTGCTTTAGAAAAAAATTACATAGTCCACAGCTGGAACACACTGTTTAATCACTATCAGAGCCATGATTAATCTCAAAATTTCCAGTTCCCTGTCTTGTGTTTGGTGATACGTTTCCTCTCCTATTTGTGTGGAGTTTTCCATTAAAGTTACATCAACATGCAAATACTATGTCCCTTCTGCACACAGTTGGAACTGGAGGAGACAGGGCTCCTAGGAGCAGAATTGGAAACAAATACAATCCTGAAGTCTCATTTTCAGTGTGCAGACTATGCAGCAGATTCACCACTAAAGCTTCCTGAATTTAACCTTCATGGCAAAGACATCAGCCCACTTGAAGGAAAAGATCTCTTCTCTGCTCTGCAAATATGAAACCAACTCCATTACTTGTTTCAGCTGCCAAAAGAGCAAACCTTACCTACTCCCCCAAAAAGACACATTCATGACAGCATTTCAGGAGACTGAGACGAGACAGACATCACATCTGAAATAGAAAGACAGAGTTTCCAGTCAGTGCGATTCCCACAGCTGACTAGTGGCAATTCATTAAGCATTACTACTTTTATTGTCTGCCAGGGTGCAGAAGAGGAAACAGCATTAAGTTCTAACAACAGCCTTGGACACTTTCTAAAAAGAAAGCTTCAAAATTTGAGAATACACTCTAGTGACACAAAAACAAATAACTTCAGAGTTGATGAGGTTTCTCAGTCATACACAGCAGCATTTTAATTAACAAAATAAATTAAAATAAAAAGGCCAAAGAACAAACTGTGGTGTAACCTGCTATCTGTAATCTACAGGAAGAAAACAGAAAAAAAGTGTGGGGAGCAAATGGAAAAAGTCTTTGTGTTCAACACAGTTAGAGAGGTGCTGAGTAATTAAGATCTTTTCTGTCTTAAAAATCTATAAAACCAAAGAATATGAAATTAAACTGATACAATTTTGTCTCTTAGACTGATGTTGAGAGGGATCAACAAGCTCAATGTTGCCTTTCACTGGGCAAGCAACATCAATTCTGCACCATTCAGTGAATTATAGCAGTGACTCAAAATCTTGCTCACTTCCTCTGTTGCCTTTCCTCCCACCACAGCAGTGATATTTGCTAGAACCTTTCAAAACCTGTATATTGCATTCTCTTTTCTCAAACTAGTGCCAGCACAGCTCCCACATGTTACTACAGAGTGCTTCTTCTTGACATGCCTTTCCTATGGAGTTAATCTATTGAATGGTTTGCTTCATGTGTGCCAAAATTATTCTACAACAGGACAAAACAGTACCTTCTAAGTACTGTAAAAACAGTTATCTGTCAAATGAGCATAGCATAACTGCCTACGAATTAATGTAATAGACTGAAAATACTTCCCCACTCATAGGAATCTTTTCCAACCCAAGCATAAATCTAAATGCCAACTTCCCTCTCTTCCACCCTCTTTCCCTCCCCAAAAAATAAGAATCTGATCAAATTTGGACTGGAAAATAAAAATGTCCCATAGGTTTACTGAGCCAATAACCAGTTTCTGCAGCTAACTATGAAGCCCCCAAAATGTTTCTGAAAATTTGTTAGCTGAACAACCTAATCCTGAATCAAGGGCCATTTTATTTTTGTCTGATACACAGTTAGCAACCAGCTTAGTCTTCCCTGCAGCAAATGTTCATCTCCATGGTCATGCTAATACAGAATAAAATTAATAAGAACTTGGTGAACAGTCTTGCTGTATTAAATCTGCTTAGTCATGGAGTATAATATAAATTGCTTGCTCTTAATTTAAAAGGCCTTTTAGAAGAGAAACAGAGGAACAGCAAGGATACATGAAAGAAGTAACTAGCAGTGTCTTTAGGAGGTTATATAGAATCATAGAATCATTTTGGTTGGAAAAGACCTTTCAGACATCAAGTCCAACTGTTAACCTAACCGCCATGTCCCTAAGTGCCTCATCAACACATCTTTTAAATACGTCCAGGGATGATGACTCAACTAGTTCTTCCAGCCTCCTACACTTACGGCAACTTATTTCTCCCTCTGATTCTTCCGAAGGGGAAGAAAGATCCTGGGACAAGAATTAGCAGGGCTCATTCATAGGGCTTTAAACTAGGTTTGAAGGGGGATGGGGATGGAACCAGGATTACTAAAGTGGAGGCTGGGAGCAGCGTGCCAGTGCTTCTGGGTAAAAGTGTTAGCAAGGTCTTGCAGTCTGTCTCAGTGATGGTGGAGGATGGTTATCCGTGTGGTAGTAACGACATGAGGGGTAGTGATAGGATAGTAACTGCAGAAGTGTCTGAGCACGATCAGGTGGGAATTAGGGCTTGTCCCCCCACAAAAGTGGCAGGACAATTAGCCCAGCTGAAGTGCATCTACACTAATGCACGCAGCATGGGGAACAAACAGGAGGAGCTGGAGGCCATTGTACAGCAAGGAAACTATGATATAGTTGCCATCACAGAAACATGGTGGGAAGACTTGCACAACTGGAGTGCTGTGATTGATGGCTACCAACTTTTCAGAAGGGACAGGCAAGGAAGGAGAGGTGACCCTCTATGTTAGAGGCAGTTTTGAATGCCTAGAACTTAACATTGTGAATGACAGTGTTGAGTGTTTATGGATAAGAATCAAGGGGAAGGCCAATAAGGCAGACATTGTGGTGGGAGTTTGTTACAGACCCCCCCAATCAGGATGTAGAGACTGATGAAATACTCTATAAGCAGCTGGCAGAGGTCTCGCGATTGCTCAGCCTTGTTCTCATGGGGGACTTCAACTTCCCAGGTGTCTGCTGGAAATATAACACAGCAGAGAGGGAACAGTCCTGGAGGTTCCTGGAGTGCGTGGAAGACAACTTCCTAACACAGCTAGTGAGGGAGCCAACTAGGGGAAGCGCCCTACTGGACCTACTGTCTGTTAACAGAGAAGGCCTTGTGGGTGATCTAAATGTTGGAGGTCATCTTGGGCGGAGTGACCACAAAATGGTAGTTTTCAATTCTTGGAGAAGCAAGGCAGGGAGCCAGCAGAACTGCCACCTTGGACTTCCAAAGGGCAAACTTTAGCCTGCTTAGGAGCATGGTTGAGAGTGTCCCTTGGGAGACAGTCCTGAAGGGCAAAGGTGCCCAGGAAGGCTGGTCATACTTTAAGCAGGAACTCTTAAATGTACAGGAGAAGGCCAACCCCATGTCCTGAAAAAAGAGCCGACAGGGAAGAAGACCAGCCTGGCTAAATAGAGAGCTTTGGCTGGACCTCAGGAACAAAAGGAAAGTTTACATTCCTTGGAAAAGGGGGTTGGCAACTTATGAGGAATATCAAGATGTAATGGAGCTATGCAGGGGGAAAATTAGAAGGGCCAAAGCCCAAGCAGAAGTCAGCTTGGCCACTGCGGTTAAAGATAATGAGAAGAGGTTCTTTCAGTATATCAGTAGAAAAAGGAAGACTAGGGAAAATGTAGGCCCACTGATGAATGAGACGGGCACCCTAGTGGTGGAAGACACAGAGAAGGCGGAGTTACTGAATGCCTTCTTTTCTTTGGTCTTCACTGCTAAAGCTGTCCCTCATGAATCCCAGACCCTGGAGGCAAGGGGGAAGGCCTGGAGAGAGGAAGATTTTCCCTCAGTTGAGGAGGACCGGGTTAGAGACCACTTGGCCAAGGTGGACACCCATAACTCCATAGGCCCTGATGGGATGCAACCGCGAGTGCTGAGAGAGCTGGCAGATGCTATTGCTAGACCACTCTCCATCACCTTTGGAAGGTCATGGGGAACAGGAGAGGTGCCTGAGGACTGGAAGAAGGCCAACATCGCTCCAATCTTCAAAAAGGGCAAGAAAGAGGACCCAGGGAACTACAGGCCAGTCAGTCTCACCTCTGTCCCTGGGAAGGTAATGGAGCAACTTGTTCTGGATGTCATCTCCAAACACGCTGAAGAACAGGAAGTTATTGGAAGTGGTCAACATGGATTTACCAAGGGTAAATCATGCTTGACCAGTCTGATAGCCTTCTATGATGTTGTTGGCTGGATGAGGGGAGAGCAGTAGATGTCATCTACCTTGACTTCAGCAAGGCTTTTGACACTGTCTCCCATAATATCCTCAATAGGAAGCTGAGGAAGTGTGGGCTAGATGAGGAGACAGTGACATGGATTGAGAGCTGGCTGTGTGACAGAACTCAGAGGGTTGTCATTAATGGAGCAGTGTCAAGCTGGAGGCCTGTAACCAGTGGCGTCCCCCAGGGGTCAATACTTGGTCCAATCTTGTTCAACATAGTAATCAGTGACCTGGATGAGGGGACAGAGTGTATCCTCAGCAAGTTCACTGATGATATCAAACTGGGAGGGGTGGCTGACACTCCAGAGGGCCGCGCTGCCATCCAGCGTGACCTGGACAGGCTGGAGTGCTGGGCAGAGAAGAACCTAATGAGGTTCAACAAGAGCAAGGGTAGGGTCCTGCACCTGGGGAGGAAGAATGCTAGGCACCAATATAGGCTAGGGGTGGACCTGCTGGAAAGCAGTTCTGAGAAGGATCTGGGGGTCCTGGTAGATAGGAAATTATCCATGAGCCAGCAATGTGCCCTTGTCGCCAGGAAGGCCAATGGAATCCTGGGCTGCATAGGGAAGAGTGTGGCCAGTAGGTCGAGGGAGGTCATTCTCCCCCTCTACTCTGCACTGGTGAGGCCACAACTGGAATACTGGGTCCAGTTCTGGGCTCCCCAGCTCAAGCGGGACAGGGAACTACTAGAGAGAGTCCAGCGTAGGGCAACAAAGATGACTGGGGGACTGGAGCACCTCCCTTATGAGGAAAGGCTGAGAGAGCTGGGACTCTTTAGCCTGGAGAAGAGAAGGCTGAGGGGAGACCTTATTACTGCTTCTAAGTATCTAAAGGGTGGGTTGAAGGAGGACAGAGGCAGACTCTTTTCAGTGGTTCCCAGTGACAGGACAAGGGGCAACGGGCACAAGTTGGAACATAGGAAGTTCCATTCAAACACAAGAAAAAACTTCTTTATGGTTAGGGTGACAGAGCACCAGACCAGGCTGCCCAGGGAGTTGTGGAGTTCCCTTCTCTGGACATTTTCATGACTCGCCTGGATGCAGTCCTGAGTAATGTGCTCTAGGCATTCCCGTGTGAGCAGGGGCGTTGGACTGGATGATCCCTAGAGGTCCCTTCCAACTCTGAAAATTCTGTGATTTTTTTAAATCAATATTAATAAGAGAACAAATTTATTTCTCCTTCTCTGGAAGCAACACTGCTGCAATGAGCTTTCAGCGCCACAGTATGAAGCACCAGGAGGGCATCAGGCAACTCACAGAAAGCTCCACTTTCTCTCCATCTCTCCACAATCCAGAATGCACAAACAGTGAATGGGCTGGGAAAAATGACAAATAGAAAAGCACAACAGCAGAAGCTGCTGAGGAGGGCTGACTCTTCTATTTTGCAAAAAACTTTGACTTTTGAATTTTGTTCTCCACTGAAGCAGAAAAAAGAAACTTTTGAATATTTTCCCAAAAGAGAATTGCATCAGATGTTTATGTTATGACAAAATAGCATTCTTTGATGGAAGCACATTTTGCCAGAATTGTTTCTATTGGCTCAATATGAATTGGTATTGGCAGTAAGAGAAAATAAGGACATAAATTATTTCTCTTCAGGAACAAGCAATGAGCAGGGCAGAAACTACCACTCTGTGAATCATAAAATTCATCCATCAGGGCTCCTTCTGGGAAATGTAACTAATAGAGGAACTAAAGAATCCACTTAATTCCACTAATGCAAAATTTCAGAGTTATACATTATCCAAATGAAAACATTATCATCACATTGTTTATGTGCCAAATGTTTGCGTTTGTAAGACCTTGATACATCTGACAGTCACCTACCAGTATGACTTTCTCACAAAAGTGAATCATTAAGTGAGGCAGTACTTTTGTGGTAGGACATTGTCTGCCTATTAGCAAGCAGAAAATACATCAGGAGTTTCTTTTCTGCTGATACTTTAAAATGAACTAAATACAGAAGAGTGATAAGTTTAATTCCCACAGAACTTTGTCAAGTCTTCACAACAAAGCATGATTCATGTATGTGAGTTCTGCCTCTTGGTCTCTTTGGCAGCTACTGCTGCATCTTAGTTGTGATGTCTTGACTCTCCCCATGCACCATCTTGGCTGTAGCTTGTTGCCTATTTGGGGAGCCCCTACCAACTATACCTTGTATATGGAAGCTGAGGAGCAGGGAAAAGATACAAATGGTTTCCTTTTGCCCTAAAATTCTTTTTCTGGCACAGGCAACTTCATGCTTTAGTCTGTGTGACAGAGAGGACCTTACTAAGTCTCTACTACTAGCAAGCACATTCTGTTGAATTTACAAGATGCAGTTATTTCCAAAGGTAAATACAAGAATGCAGTGATATAACTAAAGGCACAGACTGGAGAGCTGGAGTTAACGGGAAACTAAAGCAATGTAGAAACAAATCTGCTATTACTTAAAGGATTTGTGCTTGCAACTTACCTTGACAAGATATTTAAAGTGATTTAACAACATAAAAATGCATGTATTTCTATAAGGGGATTTTCAAATGTCCTTCAACAGATTAGGCATATAATTTCCACCAAAATTAAAGTTAATTAGATTCCTAATCTTGTTTGGTACTTCTGAATTCCATACATAACTAGCTGGTACTTACCACTTTTGAAAATATGACCATGGAGCATAGTTTGAGTTGCCCTTTGGCTCCTTAAATCAACAGCTACTCCATTAATTAATCCTCTACTTAGCCTTTCCCTTGATGAATTACAACAAATACTAATATCTTTGATTTTCTACATTTCCAGCTTGAAATTGGAAGAATGTAGCCATAAAAAGAAAAGCTTACTTAATAAATTTCTGGCACCCTTGCAATGATTATAGCACTTATTCCACATGTCTTTCTTTAGGGTGCATGCAATTGTTTTCTTCCAGAAGAAAACTGTTCAGAGTCAATTATTTTCTTATGAATTATAAGAAAAATGTTTTATATTGGCTTTCTCATTAGCTTTAATTTTCTTGTTGTGCAAAAGCAACACTCTCAAACAAGTTCTATTTTTTTAATTCTTTTAATCAATAAATGGTTCTGAAAGACATGCAGTTAAGACCAAATATTTATTTACTATTTTTCCAGTGCCATTAAACTAATTATTACCACATTACAATAATAGAAATATTTCTGCTTTAAATGCTCAATTTTTTCTCCTCCTAGATCAATCAGTATGTACGTTGGAGGAAAAAAAAAACCAATCACATCTGTGTAATTATTGTAGTTTATGTTGGTTTCAGCTCAGTGTAACAACACCACAAGTGAGAGATAAGTTAGAGTTGAACCATGTCATTTCTCCAAGGCAGTTTAAGATCAGTACAGACTGAAGGGAAGAAAAAAAATGAGAAAGAGAGAGAGAGAGACACTGACTGAGACTGACTGTTCCTGGAACTGTGGGAGTGTTGTAGCAATGCCTCAGGTTGTGTTAAATTTATTCATAATTCTATTATAATTAGTATCAGATTAATCATTCTTATTAATAGACTGTTTATTGAACAGTGAGTAGATATGACAGTATCCTGAGTGGCTTCCCTTCAGGTGATGATCTTAATGTTTTGTTTGAAAGGGTTGTTATGGTCCACTTGGATCTCTCCGATTTACAGGACAACGCACTCTCTGACTTAAACTTTATTTCATGAGCTCATTAAGAAATGCAACACACAAACATAATAAACAGGGGCTCAATCCCCTTTTTCCCAGACCAGTCTAGCACATGGATTCACTTATCCACCATTCAAGTCATAGGATTTCATAACTTGTAACCTGTAACTCTTAATACCATGCAGTTATGAGGAAAAAATAAAAAACAATTACTTATATAACCAATGGTGGGAGTGCTTATCCTTTTGACTCCGTCACGGTGTGGTTGTTCCCTCGGTCACATCAGAAAGCATGAAAGCCTCAGGAGTCCAGCTGCTATTGGAGCCACTTCAAAAGCTTTCTGGGTAAGCTGATGTTTTATACCTTCCGGCTTGGAGGATTGGTCTGTACCATTTCCATAAGTTAGTGGATTCTGATGAAACATAATTTCTGCAGGTGACAGCAATTTTGCAGGAGACTGTCACTGCATTATGGCTCTTTAACTCTGTCTGGCAACCTGTCCTGTCTATATGTTGCTCTGGCTTTGATCTAGTGGTGCTGCTCCCAGCATACATCAGGCCTTAGCATGACCTGGCTTAGTCAAAATCTAAGCAGGAGTTGAGTGAACAGTCAGAAGTGTTCAATAGCTTCATGTTCAGGCCATCAGTCATTGAGGGGAAAGAACAAGCCAACTAAAAATACCTTATAGCCAGACAGGAAAATTCTTAAAAATAGCAACTGAATCAAGAAGATGGTAGAGTAGAATTTAAATGTTCTGTATCCTACTGTGCCTTCTTATTGAAGTTAAAGGGTAAAATGGAACCCAGTCCTTTTCTGGGGGGAGGAAGGGGTATGAATGGTATTTAATAGGTAGATGAGGGGAGGGCAGTGGATGTTGTCTACCTTGACTTCAGCAAGGCTTTCAACACCGTATCCCACAGCATCCTCATAGGCAAGCTTAGGAAGGGTGGGTTAGATGAATGGACAGTGGGATGGATTGAAAACTGGCTGGCAGATAGAGCTCAGAGGGTTGTGATTAGTGGCACAGGGTCTAGTTGGAGGTCTGTGACAAGTGGTGTTCCCCAGGGGTCAGGACTGGGTCCAGTCCTGTTCAACATATTCATCAATGACCTGGCGTGAAGGGATAGAGTGTACCATCAGCAAGTTTGCTGATGACACAAAACTGGGAGGGGTGGCTGACACACCGGAAGGCTGCGCTGCCATTCAGCGTGACCTGGACAGGCTGGAGAGTTGGGCAGAGAGAAACCTCATGAGGTTCAACAAGAGCAAGGGTAGGGTCCTGCACCTGGGGAGGAAGAATGCTAGGCACCAATATAGGCTAGGGGTGGACCTGCTGGAAAGCAGTTCTGAGAAGGATCTGGGGGTCCTGGTAGATAGGAAATTATCCATGAGCCAGCAATGTGCCCTTGTCGCCAGGAAGGCCAATGGAATCCTGGGCTGCATAGGGAAGAGTGTGGCCAGTAGGTCGAGGGAGGTCATTCTCCCCCTCTACTCTGCACTGGTGAGGCCACAACTGGAATACTGGGTCCAGTTCTGGGCTCCCCAGTTCAAGAAGGACAGGAAACTGCTGGAGAAGGTACAGCAAAGGGCTACAAAGATGATTAGGGAACTGGAACATCTTTCTTATGAGGAAAGGCTGAGAGACTTGGGTCATTTTAGTCTGGAGAAGACTGAGGGGGGATCTTATCCATGCTTACAAATACTTAAAGGGAGACTTCCAGGAGAACGGGACCAGTCTTTTTTCTGTGGTGCCCAGTGACAGGA
>VFFE01008976.1:1369847-1382784 GCA_008921705.1 Burhinus oedicnemus
TTTTTTTTTTTTTAAGATTATTTATTTATCTTACCACGCCTTTTAAAAAAGTTCCATCTGTGAAAGAGGAGAGAGGCAGAATGTCAGAAATTCCAGCAAGAGGTGAAGTATTTCCAGCAGTAAGTTTGTCTCACTGTAATTAAGTGCTAGTATTTTTTTTAAAGAAATGCTTTAGTAAGGTCTAGGGCAAAAGTCCCAAACCTTTTAGGCTCAGAATTCTGTAATGGGACTGGAGTGCTGTGGGAATATCACAGAGGCTTCCTGCAGAACTCTTAAGTGCCTGGAGACAGTCTGTGTATGAGATTCTCTTGATTGTACATGATTTCCAGTTATTTAATAACAATGCTACTCTTTCAAGTCCGGTGTGCTAGTCTTTAGCAACTAAATGATTTTTTTGCTTCATCTCATCAGGTTCTAGTAAAGCTCTCTTGGGACAGAGACAGTTAAATCCGTTTACCTTTCCCATCATTTATGTAATTGGCAGACATTGTAAAAAATAACAAATAAAGAAAGTGAAGAATTTACCATCTGAATCTGTCTTGGCTGGTATAAATTTAAGAACATGAACCCCATGCAGCGCTACAGTCTTGGGGAAGAGTGGCTGGAAAGCTGCCTGGCAGGAAAGGACCTGCGGGTGTTGGTCAGCTGAACGTGAGCCAGCAGTGTGCCCAGGAGCCCAAGAAGGCCAATAGCATCCTGGATGGTATCAGAAATAGTATGGCCAGCAGGACTAGGGAAGTGATTGTCCCCCTGGGATTGCCCCACCTCAATTACTGTTTGCACAACCATGAAGTCCACTAGTAGACATGTATGTAGTATTTGCGTAATTTGGCTGTACTGTAACCAGTTACAATCCTTACATCCTTGTCAAATGTTCCACGGTAGCACATTTAAATTTAGGGCAATCCAGTTCAGCTGTGGCCAATTCTTGGCCATTCTACAGAAACACTGATAACACAGTTGTAGGACCAAGAGCCTGTGTTCCAACATACTATGGTATTTTTCTATGAAAAGTCTTTGTCTTTCTCCATTCATTCCATGGCTTCCTCAACTTCTATTCTCGTAACTACCAAGACACCCCATACCTTATATAGTAAAACACCTTTCCTTGTTCAGTTTCTAAATAAATATGTCTGAGTAGAATTTTGGAAAAAATATTGTTACTAAAACGCACATAGTGAAAGACTGGTGTTAATCATGTCTGCAACATCCATTTAGGATTTGACTTGTGTACATAATTCCATAAATCTACGCTTTGATAACCTTGTTTCCGAAACAGGCTTCAAAATATTTTTATCTTCATCAATAATCAGAAGTCTAAGGCCAGGTCCTAGTACCTGTATTCAATCTAGATAATACTCAAGCTTAGCATCACGTGGCCAGTCTTGGCGAGAAAAGGCGAGATTATGGCTCTTACTTTTAAGTAATCTAACAATCAAAGTCTGGATTTTCAAAATAGTTAAAATTACTTAAAAGGGACAATTACTTGGTGGAATTTAGGAACATAATTCTCTTAGGCTTCTCTGGAAGTCAAGGCCTAAAACGTGTTTTATTTATTTTAAAAAATAATGACTATAAGTATGGTTTGAATTATTTCTTCAATAATGCCTGGGTTAAGCCAGCATCAACATGTTACTCATGTATGGCAAAGTCAAGAAAATCTTTTTAATTGGCTTTCTTTGCTTGTTTAAATATGCTGTCCAAATAGCTTAGTTTTGTCCACTTGTTATAATATATTTTAGTAAAACTACTTTTTTCATGAATCACAACTGCTCTAAACACAAATCTGTGTTTCAGTTATAAAATTAATTAGACAGAAAATCATATACCTGGAAAATACATAAACTATGTGAGGTCTGTTCTCTGACCACTGTCCCACACACCCAATGTATAAATAGCTCCATGCTGTTGTGACATTTGCCTTAACTACTCGCGCTTCATATAGCAATGCAAGCAGTTACATGGCATAACACTCTTAATGGCAAGGTCCAATGCAGCAATTAAGCTGGGAATGTTCAATTAAAACATTGAACATTGGGGGGGGGGGGGCGGGTTCATTCACAGAATGGGAGAAGCACAGCAAAGCTTTGATTAAAAGTCAAAGCTAACTGGAGCCACAAGAAACCCACAACTAGCAGAGCAGTTCTGCTTGAAAAGCCATTACTAAACAATAGCACTTTCTTGGCAAGTAAATGGAGCTGATCACTCTATATATGAAAGCATATTTGTTAATTTCTGTAGCAAAAAAGAAATACATGCACATTTGTCAATTCTGCATGGAGTACATGTGTTTGACCCCTTTGAACACAGAAGGAAAATTAATCGTGTCAGGGTGAATTGGGTAAAGTGCTTGGAATATTAAGTACTTAGGATAACATTGAAAACTGTGGTAAGTTCCCTGTTCTGCCTCAGCTGCTGTTACCTCCAAACAAGTTACCTAGATTATTTCTACTTGTGAGGTTAAAAGCAGAACAAAGTATGCTATACATTGCATGAAGAGTTCACTTTCTGCCCATTCTGCTTATTGTGCTTTGCAAAAGCTGAGCTGAGGACATCTGTGTGTATACAGCACTGTTGTCTTCCACACAGTGTTCTGTCCAACATTTATAGTGGGAGCAGGCCTGCAAATACGGTCCCTAAATTTGCAAAAGTACTCCTGAATACAGTGCATGCCTGTGTGGGAGTAATCCAGGGGACAGGCTAGCCTATCAAAATCAAAATTCTTAACAATAGACTCAGACCCATTGGCCGAAATCAATATGTACAAATACCTTTTGGCTCTTAGCATTTCAGGCCCAGCATCAGTGAAACGTTCCCATATAGGCAGGCATGAAAAATATTTTTTTTCACTCCTCAGGATGTACATGGGTTATTATTCTGCCTCATTGGTGACTGACAGAATACCTTACTAAACTTCTGTTCTGGAATCTGCACTGTATGTGATGAAGCACAAGGCAGAAAGGCTGCTTAGATCCCAAGGCCTGATGTGCAGGAAAGGTCATTAGGAAAAACAGAGCCTTTCTTTTTACAGAAAAATCACAGAATTCCACAATAGCATTCTTTAGGGAGCCATCTCTCAGAATTCAGTTGCTGTGGGAGAGCGCCTGGAAAACATAATCTACCATAATGCAAATAATGGCATGAGATATACACGGAAGAATTTTAGATGGGAAAATGCCTACAGGTCTAGCTGGAGTGAAAAAATAAATAAAATATTCTGAAGCAGAAGGAGAGTACTTGAGCACTAATATGTCCAGATTAAGGGCTGTATTGTGCTTAGTCCTGCATATATGCACATAGAGGTGGGTATACCAGAAGGACCAAACTTTCCCTGTTAAGGGCTTTTGATTAATATTCTTTAATATTGTTTTGCAATATTAATTAGAATATTTAATATGTTTAATATTGTTTGGCAATTAAAAAATATCACAGAAATCAGGGTGGTCTAGCACCAGAAGTGGCTTCAATACATTAGGAAGATAGCTGCAGCCCCTGCCTGTCCTATTTCTGTATAGGTCAGCATGGCCTACTGGGCAAACTTGAGGCATGCCTACTGCTACAAAAGGTAGCTAAATCACCCAGAGGCATTCTGGATTAGCAAACTAGAGTGTCCTTACTCTTTGTACAACACATGCAATGTTAGAAACTTTATCTCCTTATTCAGCATGGTAAAGAAGAGAGAATGGTAGCATATGCTAGGTTTGGGGGTTTTTTTCTTGCTGATTAGTCATTAAAAAAAAAAGATGTTGAAGTTCTTTAAGGGAAATTAAGAAGATTTTTTTTTTTATTTTATGTTTAAATAAACCTCAAAAAGCACAGGCTACATCTGCCTTAAACCACGACAAACAACTTGCAACCTGAATCAAATAATCACCCCACAAATCTTTGAAAATATTTGGCAAAAAAATTTGTACAAAATTTTGTATAGGTCTAATTTCTATAAATTTTTACGAATTAGGTTGATTTGTAGTCAAAACGCATCAAAAATATAAAGCTATATTTCCAGTCAGAACAGGTAAGTGTGACCTGACAAACCAGAAAAATCCAAGCAGATAGGGGATATGCTTTTTCCAATTGAACTGTTCAAAGCCTAGCCTGATTAGCTTGTAATTATTTTTGCTCAAAAACTTCACAGTCAGACTAGCTGGATCTACCTGATGAGTCTGTGAATTGAAATGCTGAAGAAGGCCACGTACTTTTCTGATTTCACAGTGAATACTGGATAGGAAAATTCTCAGTGTCTAGAGAAATCACATACAAAGAAAAAATACAAAAAATATAAAGGGAATCAAGACAAGTCTTCAATAAATGTAGTTTCCTTGAGGATAGGAAAGTGGTAGAATTATTAAGATATAAATTCTATGCTATTAGCACTGATGTATGCTAAAACCCAGCAATATGGAAAACAATGTACTGCTGCATTTTCTTTTCTTTCTTTCTTTTTTTATATGAAGAGAAATGGGAGAAAATACCATGGTTGCTCACATCACCTGTTGTGGATCATTTAAGAAAATGCTCTGAAATATTGAGCCTTAACAACATTTTGATACCTAAGTAAGGACAGTATGTTTTGGCTTTGGTGGGCAAAAGAATGCTTTCATGTCCAGAATAGAATAGACAGCAGCTCTTATTAATTATTAAAATTTCCTTAAGGTTGTCTAGCAAGTAAGGTCTTGAATGTGAAGTAAGGCAGATTTGTCGAAGATGCTTGAGGACACACAAATCCCATTGATTTTGGCACTTGAAAGTTGTGTACTGACATCCCTTAGATGCTTTTGAAATTAATATCTTCAGACTCTTGTTTCTTCTGTCCTCTCTTCCCTTAGTATATGCATCAAAGCTAAAATTAAGTTATTTCTAATGTACTACAGTTGGTGAGAGATATTCTGCTATAAATGTCTGACAAAGCTTTTACTTTATTCTATCATTTTAATGAAGTTTCTTTAATATATAGGTTGACACATTTATTTTATAACATTACTTTTCCACCTTAGTAGGTATCTGAATAACAAAAAAGAAAAGAAAAAGTACTGGTAATTGTTCTGCAAGAAACAGTACTATGGGATGAGATGTCTACATGTCTACTACCTACGGGACCTGACATCATAATTTTTTAGGGTCGTTCCTCTTCAGAAGCAACATAAATGCAGACTACATCTACCAGTCGTTTAAAACTTCCCATTCACTTACTTCCAAGAAATGTTATTTTTTCCTTTCTTATTATTTTAACTTGATTACAGTTATTGCAAATATACAATAATGTGATTGAATGTAAAAGGTGATGGCCATAGAACTTGGCCAATTTTTGAACCAAGATATATCCAATTGGTCATTTACACCATTTTTTATGTCTATACTCAGCTGAGTGAGAGCAGACATTGCATTAGGTTGAATTTGGCTCAGAGCCACATAGCTTTTTTACTTGAGGAGGCAATAGAGGGGCATAAGACGTAAAAAAAATAGCCATGTTTTTAAAGCATTGACTTACGTCTCAGGAATTCCAGTCTTCTGTCACAGACATCAAATGAAGTATTGGGAAGGTCACATGATGTCTCTTAAATCTTTCTCTGAGAGCAAGTTAAACAGGTCTTAAAATCCATGAATTCTCCACTTCCTCCCATACCAGAGTCTGTGAACAATGAAATCAGAACTACTTTAAAGCTTTCCCTTACCCTTTAACAGTAGTACAAAATTCTTTAAGTCCAGAGTTTCAGGACCTCTTTCTTTTAATTTTAAATAGTGTATTTTAGATCTTCCATTTCAGCAAGAAAGGAATGTCTGAGTATCACAAGAAAGGCTATTCTTGTATAAGTTTCCAACTCAGTCAGATCTAGGGAATACTGAAATGCTCGTGACAAATCTTGTTCTTGATAAATTTCCTAGCCAACTTCCATATCAAAGAAGTTCTAACGATTTTGCTTTAATTTAGAATTAATAACCCTACCTGTCTAAAGGAATCTCCAAACCTCCAGGCAGTTCAAAGTAAGCCAAAGCTTAAAGGGTAAACTTGCATTCTCATTATCAGCTAATTAACAACATTCTCTACATCCCTGTTGAATATTGCCCTCACAAATAGATACTTATCTTTTTTTAGAGAAAGATTTCAGAAGTTAGCATTCTGTCCTATTCCCTACTACCACTTTTTGGGGGTCTTCAAAAGTAGTGTGCTATTTCCTCTTTCTTTAAAAGTTTAACAAGGAATCCCCCAATTGTTCCAGTAGCCAAACTTTCTGAACAGCATAGTTTCAATATTTTGCATTCCTGTAAGTACAGCATATAAGTGGGCAGGGTTAAAAATAAAAAATTTAAATAGCCAGCTAAATCTGAAGTGGATTAACAGGACCTTGAAAAGCCCTGCAGAAAGAACTGATCAAATTACATTGGCTGGATGGAGCACTGAGGTAAAAATATGTGTGTATACACATAGGCAGAAATAGGAACAGTATCAATTATTTATTTCAAGTATACAAGAAGTATCCTGTAGCAGATTCAAATGGATTTACTTAATACGGCTGATAGATTTGACAATTTACAGCACTTAACACAGGTTATTCTGGGATCAATACTGCAAGCCATGTTCGCCCAGCTGTATTTCCTTATATTTATACATAAATATTATTTATATTTCCTTTGTAATCCCACCTTCTGCAACGGGGTTACGGCATTGGTGGATAAGGGGAGAGCAACAGATGTCAACTACCTGGACATTTGACACTGTCCTGCACAATATCCTTGTCTCTAAATTGGAGAGACATGAATTTGAGGGACGGATCACTCAGTGAATAAGGAACTGGCTGGATGGCCACACTGAAAGAGTTGCGGTCAACGGCTTGATGTCCAAGTGGTTAGCAGTGACAAGTGGTGTTCCTCAGGGGTCAGTATTGGGACTGGTACTATTTAAGATCTTTGTGGGCGACATGGATGCAGGGACTGAGTGCACCCTCAGCAAGTTTGCTGACAACACCAAGCTGTGTGGAGCGGTCGACATGCTGGAGGAAAGGGATGCCATCCAGAGGGACCTGGACAGGCTTGAGAGGTGGGCCTATGCCAACCTCATGAAGTTCAACAAGGCCAAGGGCAAGGTCTTGCATGTGGGTCAGGGCAATCCCATGCAAAAATACAGGCTGGGCGGAGAGTGGATTGAGAGCAGCCCTGAGGAGGGGGACTTGGGGGTGTTGGTAGATGAGAGGGTCAACATGAACTGGCAATGTGCACTCGCAGCCCAGAAGGCCAACTGCATCCTGGGCTGCATCAAAAGAAGCGTGGCCAGCAGGTCGAGGGAGGTGATTCTGCCCCTCTACTCCGCTCTTGTGAGACCCCACCTGGAATACTGTTGTCCAGCTCTGGAGCATCCAACATAAGAAGGACAGGGACCTGTTAGAGTGAATCCAGAGGACACCCACAAAGATGATCAGAGGACTAGAGTACCTCTGCTATGTGTGCAGGCTGAGAGAGTTAGGGTTGTTCAGCCTGGAGAAGAGAAGGCTCCAAGGAGACCTTATAGCAGCCTTCCAGTATCTGAAAGGGGCCTACAAGAAATCTGGAGAGGGACTTTTTACAAGGGCACGTAGTGATAGGACAAGGGGTAATGGCTTCAAAGTGGAAGAGGGTAGATCTAGAATAGATATTAGGAAGAAATTGATCACTGTGATGGTGGTGAGGCACTGGAACAGGTTGCCCAGGGAAGATGTGGAGGCCCCATCCCTGGAAGTGTCCAAGGCCAGGTTGGATGGGGCTTGGAGCAACCAGGTCTAGTTGGAGATGTCCTTGCCCATGGCAAGTGGATTGGAACTAGGCGATATCTTTAAGGTCCCTTCAAACCTAAACCCTTCTATGATTTTGTGATCTTATATATCACTTCTATGAGATTTTCAGTCACTAATAAACCTGTCGCCCAATTGGCTAAGGCAGCAATACGACGCCAGATTGGAAAAGTAACCAGATATTTATTGCCAGTCAAAAAAAGCAAACATCAGAAGCTTTTCAAAATGTGTGTACTAATAGGCACATCTACTTCATTATACTGCCATTCTAGTTTAGGAAAAAAAAGCTTGTTTCAAGGCTTTATTCATTTTCTCCTCTGTTCAGAATGTGATTCCTATAATTTCTGTAGCATCTAATTATATGTGCAATGCATTTAGTTTCCTTTGCACAAATGCTGCTATACTATAAATTCATTAACTAGTCAGATTTGATTTTGTTTAGTGACTTTCCCAACACCTCCAAGCTCTTATTCTAAAATATCTTATTGTCATTGCCATTTATTTTGTTATTGGAATAAATCTTTTAAAAATCTAACAAAAGTGCCAGTACAGAATCAGAAAGAAAGTCTATCAGAGGCCATGTAGAAGTAGGGCAATGCAGAAAAGTAGGAAATAGCCATTTGCTATAAAGAAAAAAGAGAATATGGTTAGCATACTGAGAACATTTGTGGCAATCGTATGTGTACATCATCATGGATATTATACCTTTGGGTCCATCTACTGGCCTTATATGCTATTATAACTCTAGACTGGAGTATATCATACAGGATTGCTAATGATTTTTAGTCAACTAGCATGATTTTTAGTCAACTAGCATGTATGTTAGTGATTACACAACAAAGTGACATAACAAAGATCATATTAAAAAGTTACATAACAAATCAGGGATTTCCTGACATAAACTCTAGTTCACACAGGTACTACATATATAAGATATCTGGAAACCGTTACATGGAATGCACTGAATTAACTTCATCATAAACACCTTTGCAGTTATTGCTCAATGTTACTAGGATCTGCCAGTGGTACTGTGGCCCATTATTCCTATCTCACCTTTTTTTTTTTTTAAAACTTATAAGCCTCCGTACCTTTTATACCCATCAAGTATGCCCTAAACACATAAAGCATTATGATTTTCAACCCATTCACAATTTATAAACACTTCATAACTTTCTAATGGAAATACAGACCCTTTTATAATAAACATAACCTGACTGACAAGCAACTTTGTTTCTCTGTTGTCTGTCATACAGTCCTCACAAGCACTCAGAAGTTCTACAGAGATCCATCCATCACCAGCTAAAAACCAGAACTTCTGCCCTACAGGGAGACAAAGCAACATAGGCCAAGGAAACATCTGTTACAGCCCACCTCCCCTTGAGTACAACTGAAAAAATTAGCTAAGCCTATATCATCCCTCTTATTGTCTAAACTGTTCAGAACAGTCAGCTTTTCTGAAATGGAAGTGCCCACTTAAACACACATACATACATTTCAAACTACCTAATATATGTAACAATTATAGTGGTGGTCTTTCACAGTATATTGAGTTTATGTGGCAAAGTTTGAGGGGGGGGGGCGGTTTCAGGGGTGACCTCTGGGAGAAGATGCCACAAACTGCTGCCATGTTGGACAGAGCCAGTTCCAGCGGGCTCCAAGATGGACCCCAACAATGGCCAAAACTGAGTCAATAAGCAATGTTGGTAGCGGTTCTGTGATAACGTGTTTAAGAAAGAGTAGAAAAGCTGCACAACAGCAGCTGGTGGAGAGACAAGTGAGAATATGCAAAAGAAACCACTACACAGACACAAAGGTCAGTGAAGAAGCAGGGGGAGGAGGTGCTCCAGATGCCAGATTCCCCTGCAGCCCATGGTGAAGACCATAGTGATGCAGGTTGTCCCCCTGCAGTCTATGGAGGTCCACAGCAGAGCAGATATCCACACTGCAGCCTGTGGAAGACCCCACACTGGAGGAGGTGGATGTGCCCTGAAGGAAGCTCCAGCCCGGGGCCCAGGCTGGAGCAGGCTTCTGGCAGGAACTGCAGCCCATGGAGAGGAGGCAACACAGGTGCCAGTTTTCTGGCAGGTCCTGTGACCCTGTGGGGGGCCCACACTGGAGCAGTCCATGCCTGACGGACTGCACCCCATGGTGGCCATGCTGGAAAAGTTCTTTAAGAGCTGGAGTCCATGGGAAAGACCCACATGGGTGAAGTTCATTAAGGACCCCACACTGGAGCAGACGAAGACCGTGAGGAGGAAGGAAAAAGCAGAGACAGCACATTATGAACTAACCACAACCCCCATTCCCCATCCCTCTGCACCACCTAGGGGGAGGAGGTAGAGAAGCCAACAGTGAAGTTGAGCCTGGGACAAAGGGAGGAGTTGGGGAAAGGTGTTTTTAGATTTGTTCTTATTTCTCATTATCTTACTGTGATTGACAATAAATTAAATTAATTTCCCCAAGTCGAGTTTGTTTTGCCTGTGATAATTTTTAACTGATCTCCCTGTCCTTATCTTGACCCATGAGCTTTTCATTGTATTTTCTCCCCCTGTCCTGTTGAGGAGGCAGAGTGATAGAGTGGTTTGGTGGGCATCTGGCAGCTAGCCAAGGCCAATCTGCCACACAGAGCTTCCAGTGTGGCCCAACAAGCAGATTAAAAACCAAGCGAGAGATGCAATTACGTGCTTTTTGCTGAACCTCTTAAAGCTGAATCTCTATGTTACTTAGGTAATTGTGTAATTATGTCCAGTGGCTGTGTCTTCCACATCTCAGCCACACCTTTGATTTAGTAGGTGGACAAACAGGAGAAAACCAGCATGTACTGCAAACCACACAACAGCAAAGCAGAAATAGCAAAACATCAATTGAGAACATCCACTGGTATGAAGGGAGGCCAAGAGCTCTTGCAATGGTGAATTTGGCAACAATATCTGCATAAGGATTGCCAACCTTCTGCATCAGATATGTGACATTATTAAATTACTATTTCTAATTGATACACAGTACTTAATATATTGTGACACTGGTTTTGAAGTATAAAATTTACCTCATAGAGAAATGCATCATCACTCTTGAATTCATGGGAGTCAAATAAGCATGAGTATTACTGTACTGGTATTATATTTGCCAGGAGTAACTCGTGTCATAAACTGAGTGGCAAAAGCTGGATGCTGCCATTTTGACTGCAGATATGCAATTACAAGAACTCACCCTTCAAGAGGAAATCAGAATACATTCTCAATTACCAGTCAGCACATTTAATAAAAAAGATTTTAAATGAACTATATATGCATAGTTTGGGACATTCCTAGCAGTCAAAACCATGTTATAGAAAGCATAATGAAAGTTCTCTCCACATATTTCAGGGCACATAAACTGAAAGCAACATTTTCCTCCACTATTTTTGCCAATTAATGTATATTATTCTAAGAAGCAAGCCAAGTTTTCCCAACCTTTTATTTTTTAAGCATAAAAATCTGAGTATTTTTTCTTTTTCTCTAAGTTTTAGTCATCCAAAGAAAAAGTCCTAATGACTAATGAAAAGTCTTGCTCTGCAGGCACACAATAAATAGATATTCTGTTAAAAAGTAATATTTAGTTTATAAAATACAAGAGTATCATTTAGAAACACTTTTACAGCACTACTTGGTGATGCAAGAAACCACCTAAGATACGAGAAAAAAAATCTAAACAACAAATTCAAATCTAGACCAGTGACTTTTGTTCTTTGAACTGGTTCTTTCCAGTCTGTTTTCTACACGTCTAAGTCTGTACTGTGGCAACAACTTAGCAGATGTTCTCTGGTGTTTGAAAGTCACATATGACAATGCAGTATAAAATGTCTCAGCAGCTGCAGTTCAGAACATCTACACAGGTCAATGATGGGAAACATAAGCAAAAAAGCTGGTGTACTCATTTTGGTTGTGCTGGAGTTAATTTATTATATGGTGGGGCCTCTTCTGCACACATCACTTCCTCCTCTGGTGATATTCCGAAATCTTTTCCTTCTGACCAGTCCATGATCACTTCCAGAATTCCTGGGCGACTAGGGTTTCCCATTCAAGTTCACTGTGTGATCAATGCCATCCACTTACTCCACGTAGCATCAGTTGCATGATGTGTGGCAGGAACCTTTTCTTTGAACATCCAGCCCAACACCAGCAGTCGGGGTGCTAAGAGGAGCTGTGCTTCAGTACCGACCACTTCCGAAGCAGCTCGAACCCCTTCATATGCTGCCAATATCTCTTTTTCAGTTGCAGTATAGTTGGCTTCGGATCCTCTGTATCCCCGACTCCAAAAGCCTAGAGGTTGGCCTCAAGTCTCTCCTGGTGCTTTCTGCCACAGGCTCCAGGTAGGGCCATTCTTCCCGGCTGCAGCGTAGAGCACGTTTTTAACATCTTGTCCTGCCCGGACTGGCCCCAAGGCTACTGCATGAACTATTTCCTGCTTCATTTGTTCAAAGGCTTGTCGTTGCTCAGGGCCCCATTTAAAATCTTTCTTTTTCCGAGTCACTTCATATAGAGGGCTCACAATCAGACTGTAATCTGGGATATGCATCCTCCAAAAACCCACAACACCTAAGAAAGCTTGTGTTTCCTTCTTGGTAGTCGATGGGGACATGGCTGCTATTTTGTTGATCACATCCATGGGGATCTGACGGTGTCCATCTTGCCATTTTATTCCTAAAAACTGGATCTCCTGTGCGGGTCCCTTCACCTTACTTCGTTTTATGGCAAAACCAGCTTTCAGAAGGATTTGAACTATTTTATTCCCTTTCTCAAAAACTTCTTCTGCAGTGTCGCCCCATACAATGATGTCGTCAATGTACTGGAGATGTTCCAGAGCTTCACCCTGTTCCAGGGCAGTCTGGATCAGTCCATGGCAGATGGTGGGGCTGTGTTTCCACCCCTGGGGCAACCGATTCCAGGTGTACTGAACACCTCTCCAAGTGAAAGCAAACTGTGGCCTGCACTCTGCTGCCAAAGGGATTGAGAAGAATGCATTAGCAATATCAATTGTCGCATACCACTTGGCTGCCTTTGACTCCAGTTCATATTGAAGTTCTAGCATGTCCGGCACGGCGGCGCTCAGCGGTGGTGTTACTTCATTCAGGCCACGATAGTCCACTGTTAGCCTCCACTCTCCATTAGATTTTTGCACTGGCCATATGGGAC
>VFFE01008976.1:1382804-1420080 GCA_008921705.1 Burhinus oedicnemus
GGGGGTGGCCTCAGTGCCTGCCGCAGGGGCCGGAGTGGCTTTGGTGCATCCTGCAGGGGCTGGGGTGGCCTCGGTGCCTGCAGGTCTGGTTTCCCCCTCTTTCCCCTGAGGGTGCTGCACAATACCGAGCAGTGTTTGGTAGATACTGGCCAGGGCCCAGCACAGTGCGGTAAGTTGCGCCTCTCCGGAATAGCCACAGCATTTTCCTTTCAAATATTCTATCACTTTATCAGGGTCCTGTAGTTGTTCGGGGCTGAAGTCCCAAACCATGGGAGGTGAGAAGTTCTCTAGATACCTGCCCATATTCTCCCACATGCCATGCCACCCATGACTATCCAGCCTCAGGGCAGGTCTCTGGGGGGTAGTCTTAAACAGTTGTTTAACCCTAAACAACACCTGAAACATATTCAGGAGACACAGAGACAGGAACACACTGGTTTGAGCATCCCAAGGATATTCAAAATTCTCAAAAACTGTCATACCCGGCCTGAAGGAGAAAAGGGAGGCAAAAGAGGTTGGGAAAGTATCCCCCCCTGTTTCCCCCGTAGATTGAGTGTGATTATTAATAAATTCTGAGAGACGGTGCCCAAGGTATGGGCAGGCCAGCAATATCGCATAAATTCCCCAACATAATCGCCTAAACAGTGATGTTATCATATCATAAGTTGATATTGCACAGGACAGCAAAATCATAATCCTGATCCCTCTGCCAGAGGTGATAAACAGCATCACAGGGAGCACATAGAGCAGATAAGAGTTTACATAACACAGCCATGCGAACAAACGAAGCAGCATTGTGGTCACCAACTATTTAACTAAGATAATAAATGCATACAACATTCATTTTAACAAGTTCTGGTCGGATCTGTCGTTATCTCAACCCTTCGTGCCCCACGTTGGGCGCCAAAAAGACTGTTGTGGTTTGGCCTCAGCCGGCAACAGAGAACCACGCAGCTGCAGGGTTACTGTACCGACGCTCACCGAACCGCGCAGCCCCAGTCTGCTCCCGAACCGCGCCTTCCTCCTCCTCCCGGCCAGCTCCCTTTTATGGACTGGGCGTGGTGTCACATGGTATGGAATACCTGTGTCGAATACCTGTGTCCCGGGCCAGAAAATTAACCCTATCCCCGCCGGAACCAGGACAATAGTAGCCCATATGGTGCTATGTTCTGGATTTGTGACCAAAACAGTGTTGATAACACACCCATATTTTACTTATTGCTGAGCAGTGATTACACAGCATCAAGGACTTCCCTGTTTCTCACACTGTGCCACCAGTGAGTAGGCTGGGTGTGCACAAGATGTTGGGAGGGGACATAGCCAGGACAGCTGACCCCAACTGACCAAAAGGATATCCCATACTATATGGTGTCATGCTTAGCAATAAAAGCTGGGGAAAAAGAAGAGGGAAAAGAAGAAGGAAGGGGGATATATTTGGAGTTATGGAATCTGTCTTCCCAAGTAACTGTTATGCATGATGAAGCCCTGCTTTCCTGGCAATGGCTAAATATCTGCATGTCAATGGCAATTACTGAATTAACTCCTTATTTTGTTCTGCTTGCATGCACAGCTTTTGCTTTACCTATCAAAATGTCTTTATCTTAAGCCACGAGTTTTCTCACTTTTACGCTTCTGGTTCTCTCCTCCATCCCACTGGCAGGGGAGTGAGTGAGCAGCTGCATGGGGCTTAACTGCCTACCGGGGTTAACCCATAACAGCTGGGCTAGCAACGTGGTACTCCTAAGCTAATGTATGTTGTGTGTCAGGCATGTACTGTAATAAGCATATTATATACAGTTCTGAAGCAATTTACAATGCCTCTAGTTCGGATGTTCCAGGACTACACTACCTTGCATACTTGTAAATGTGCTTACAGAGATGAAACAATAACATGAAGATGCAAACACATGCCTAACACATTTCGATGCTCAATTCTCATGTTTAACTCAGTACGAGTTATGAAGCTTTTGTAGATCTGTGCCTAGATGATCATGAGCTATCAATAACGGCAAAATACGCTCAACTGAGGTATGCTGAAAAAAAAGTATAAAATTTACACTATTTCTTTTACTGTACAGTAGTAGAGACAGATCTTCAGTCTTTAAGGCTATAAATCAGCTTTCATGGTCCCTGACCTCCCTAAAAAAACCCCACACCAACATGTACCTGTCAGTAGACCGTATTTCTTTGACTCTATTCTTCTCGAATACTTAAAGCAGAGATGTCCACGTGGAACCAGTATATAAACATTAATAACTAACTACCAGAGAGAATAATTGTAAATTAAAAAATCATGGATAAACTCTTTCCTCCCTTCCTTTTAGTTATTCTGATGGAACGCAAAGTCATATTTCCTACTAGATGCTGCAAATTTAGATATACTCATAATAAATGATTCCCCTCCCAAATATACAGTACGCAGGGTCTGAGTGAAAGGTCCCTTGGCAATGATGACATTCTGTGAAATTCCAACACAGAACGAGGCTTTCCATGTACAGCCTAAGGCATCACTTTTGTGCATTACATTTTTGTGCATTTTGTGCATGGATCCTAATTTAATACGTTTGCCTATATTAGGTATTGTAGTCTGCAATTTAGACTCTAAAAGTAGTTCAGGCTAAAGCAGTATTTTTGTTTTCTGAACAAAAATTCCTGCTCTCTTTCTAAGAAATCTCATATAGTCTAAGGTTCTTCCAGTCACATGACATTAACATAACTTTACCACTCACCTAACCCTAGTATAAGTGAAATGTTCAAAGGCAGGCAAAGTAGAAACAAAGGATAGTAAAGATACTGTATAAATTTTCTTTTATTCTATGTGTATCTTCTATAATTTTTAAAGAATCCTGTGTGCAATAATACATACCTCTTTTTGCTTCCTTCCTGCTTGCTGGGTGATAGCTACCACAATCCTACTCTGTGGGTCAGAATAAATAGGTCAGTCAAGATTTATCTATTTTACCTGGTCATCACCCTACAGGCTTTCAAATATAACAGAAGTGTATTTGGTGTAGGTGGCAAGGTGTTAGCAAGCAGGAGGGCTGCAGCGGTGGCTTCTGTGGGAAGAGGCTAGGGGCTGCCCTGGGCCAGTCACAGCCAGTTCCAGCCAGACCCATCACAAGCCAAAGCTGAGTCCATCAGCAAAGTTTGTGGCACATCTGTAAAAATGTATGTAAGAAAAGACAGAAAATACCACAGAGAGAGATGAAGATGGAACAAAAAAAAAAGAGTAAGAAACAACAGAGGGAACATCAAGGTCAGCAAAAGAGGAGAGGGAGAAGGAGGTGCTCCAGGTGCCAGAGCAGAGATTCCCTGCAGCCCATGGAGGACCTGCACCATGCACATAGTCACTGCAGTCCGTGGAGAACCCCATGCTGGAGCAGATAGGTATTCCTGAAGGAATCACAGCCTGTGTAGAGCCCACACCAGAGCAGATTTTCTTGACAGGAACTGGAGCCTGTGGAGAGGACCCATGCTGGAGCAGGGGAAAAGTGCGAGGAGGAAGGAGGGGGAGAGAGGAGCTGTTACAGACTGACTGCAGTCCCCTGTTCCCCATCCCTTTGCACCACTTGAGTTGGAGGGGTAGTGGGAGACTACAGTGAAAGAGTGAACTTGAGTCTGGGAAAAGGGGAAGGAAAGGTGTTATTTACTGTTTGTCTTTGTTTCCTACTACTCAAATTAGTGATTACATTTTTATTTTTAATGGCAATCAGTTAAGTTAATTTTTCCCAGGACAAGTCTGTTTTGTCTGCAACAGCTACTGCTAAGCAATCTCCATATCTTTATCTCAACCCACAAGCTTTCTCATTCCTGTTCTTCCTATTTTCTCCCCCCATCCTGGGGGAGGAGGGGGATGAGCAAGCAGCTGGGTGGGAGTTTTAGTGTTAGCTGAGCCTAAACCACAATATGAAGTCATAAGCACGTTTAGCTTCATTGCAATATTTACATTTTCTTCTGCTACTAGTAAGAGGGAGCCACACATTTCATTTTTTTCATGGAATCACAGTCTTTGTCTGCGTTAGTAAGTAATACAGCACAATAAGGGTAGGTTTGTACAGCACAGTAGTTAGTGTAATGATTCATCAAGAATTTGCAATGTTTTCATTTTTTCTGTCACTCCTGACACTTCTGGGTCTCTCTCAGAATCTTTTCCACCTACTATAGCTCTGGCAGTCTCTTTCTGTTCCTGCTCTACCGGTAAACTTGCCGCAGCAGCGCTTATCTCTTGTTCTTTTTTATCACATTCGTTTTTCCAATCCTTTAAAGTTTCACTCAGTAGCTGCCACATTGTAGCTAGGTCAACAGCATCTTTGAATACCTTAGATATAGCATCCCGTAATTTTTTTTCCAACATCCTCCCATGCCGATATACTAAATGCAACAGTGGGTGAGGCTTTAAATCCTTGTCTCTTGCTCCAAAGGAGCATTCGTCGTAACCCAGAGTCACTGGCCTTTTCCTTTGTTATATTTTGTCCCATTTTTTCCCTGTTCCCGGTGGCTCACCTTATCAGATGTCAGAATTCAGGTCCAGACCAGGCAGCTTCCCGCTGCTCTCAGCTTCACTGGGCTCCGTCCCCACTGCACGTCATCCTGCAGCCCTTCACAGTCCGTGGATTGCCCCGTAAAATGCTCTCCTCTTCAGTAAGGCTTTTTCCTAGAGTTACAATTCCTGGTGGCTCACCTTATCAGGTGTCATTTTTCAACCTGGGTCCTTACAGCTCTTCCCGCTGCGCTGCACTGCTACACCAGGCTCTGGCTTTCCGTGCCATATCAGGATGGATCTCAGTCAGAGATCACGTCAGGGTCACCATTTGTGGTGAAATAAATGGACTCTGCACACGATTCAATATGAATCAAGCAAAAGCCGTTTATTATTACAATGGATCTCGCTTATATTAGCAAGCTCTATGCATACAGGTGAGCTCATGCACTCTATCTTTATTCTTGATTGGTTATTCTATGTATGTCACTTATCTGGTTGAAGTTGCAATTTCTTGCAATTTCTTATCCCGTTCTCATCCTCGATTTGCAACTTCTTGCAACTTCTCATCCTGTTCACATCCTTTTCACATCACTCCATCTCCACAACATATGCATTTGGGGGGTTTACTCTGGAGTAGCTTTAGTCTGGCCATGTAGACTGAGCACCTATTAGTGGTTAGAGTGCAGTAGGTGCATTTTTGGAGCATATTTTCTGATATAGATTTACAGGCGGGTAGGGGGGTGGGGGGAAGTAGTTCATACACTCCAAGACTGTTTCAGGATATGAACCAATGTATTTTAAGTTGTAGCAACTGGGAGATAAAGTGCATTCCTGATGCAGCCTTAAACACTAATATGGATATTAGTTGTTCAAAGAAAGTGAAAAGGAATTCCAATAAAAAAAAAAAACACCCAAAACAAAAAAACAAACCTGCAACAAAATAGGAATGCCATTCTGTTTCTATTTCTTCACGTGCAATACCACCAAAGTTAACTTTATGAAATATGTAAGATAAGATACATTAACAAATCCTTTCTTTTTCATTCTGTACCACATACGCTACATCATACTTGACACCTAAAGTCACAAAGCCCAGTGTATTCTGTAGTTTGGGTCCCTTCTATTTTCTTGCATATCCAAGCTTCCATTAAAATGGGTAAGTAGTTATTTGAGTGACATGATGTCTGAAAATAACTATTTTTCTACAGTAGGAAATTGTTAAAATATCATGTCTGTTATTTATATAATTATGATATATTCTAATAGATATATAAGCTTTGGTTTTGGGTTTCTTTCTGGGTGGCTTATTCCTCCTATAACCTGGTAAGACTGATTTCACCAAATATTTTCCAACCACAGTCATTCAGACAAAGAAAAAATAAATACCTATAATATGCAGCAAGCTGAAATAATGGACATCATGCACTCAAAGTACAGGGGACACTTAGGAGCACACTTGTTTCTTCTTTCATAAAAATTACCACTTCATTGCTTACAGAAGGTTAGTATAGCCATTATACATCAAAATATACTATAGTATCCATAATTTGCATGTGTCAACATGTTACACAAAAGCCTGCAAAGATAATTAGTCTATTTCTGAAAACATCTTACTTTGGAGTCACTGGCAGGCCTGGGAACCATAGCTTTAAACAAACGTTAACTACATTTGCGGAGTTTAAATAACTAATTGATTTATTTTTGGCTTTTGCAACATAGCCACTAAGTAAATTTAGTGTCTGTAAATGGCCTCTCTGTCCTAGTGAACGGACTCAAGTTAAGGAGGGGAGCTTTATGGTTGGCCCCTCTCCAGAGTCTGAGGCTTCAGGCTACATTCCTGGGATTTGCTGTCCATGGACTCTTTTTTGCCATGATTAGGTAGTTCTCTGTTAGAACTCATGGCAGCAAATCAATGTCCTTTTCATATTACTTGCTCTGCTTTCTTAACTTAGAGCTCAAAACCCAGAGAGGCCATATTTCATTCCAGCTATATATCATACTGGTAATTTCCTGTTGATTAACAAATATGCTACTAATGTTTACTAGTGGTCCTACCCTAATCCTTATATGCATTCACCACTTCCTGCCTGGCAGAGATGGCAGTGTGATCTGTCCAGGGAGTAGACCAGACATGTGCTCCTGGGTCAGCTAACTTGGCAACTGTAAGACATAAATACAAGAAGATAAAAATAGCATCATGTTGGGAAAAATTTAAGAAATATGTTCTAACACACCTTTCAGAATTGGTGGGAAAAGAGAAAAGATGGAAACAGAACTATGACCTTTTCTTTTTTTTTCTCTCAGTAAGAGGGTGGTGGTACCATGCCTACATTTTGTCCTCTAAAATAACACATTCACATGTGTGACTGGACCTGAACAACAAGCTGTATTGCTCTTGGCAATGCTCCTTGATACTTGGTTAGGAAACTGCAGGCTTTGAAAGTGTTAGGACCTAATCCTAATGAGTGCATTACAAACCCTCTATGCCTTAGTCACATAGGGGAGTGAGGTAGACACAATCACTACTGAAAAGCCTCCACTCACCATGCAGAAGCTAATGCTTTTGCTCCAGCAATCCCAGTTCCTAGCAAGTCAACCAAGGTGGCAGCCATGCACACACATTTCTCTGAGTACCCATGCACTCATCACAGAATATGAAGATCACTGAAGAATCAGGGGTTTATGTTGCCTAAGTTTCTTGCAGAATTAGAAATACGAAGCCACAAAGCAACTTTTAAACATTTAAAACTGACTAAAAGCATGAATGAATGGCAGAGAAAAAAACTAAAGCAGCATTTAAGCCATGATTCAGGACGGCTTCCTAAAATTCTGAGGACATCTTGTCACTCTATTAGTTCACACACTTCTAGTCATTCTAAGTTCAGACTACGGCTCAGATTGCTTATGTGATGAGTGATTGCAATTTGAAGCCAGTCTGAAACACTAACTCACCAGGGCCACTTATAAAAAGTCCAAGTACCTGGTAACATAAGATTCTCCTGGCTGATGGTGGAGTATAAAGGGTCTAACTTCTCAATCACACGAAAGTGATAGGGCTGGCTTTTGACATAGAACAAATTACAGAGTTTTGATAAAATGTGTGTATGTGTGAAAATACAACTGCTAGAATAATCCAAGGAAGTTTAGACTACTTTTTCCTTTGAGTTATTGTTTCTACTTTGCACCTAGAGTCCAAGTTAAGAAAAGCTCATAGTAACTCACTCTTTACACTCTCTTGAGGAGACTTTGCAATTAATTTTTCTCTTGCACACCCAAATTTTCAAGGAGCAAGAAAAAAAAATATTCCTGTGTATTATGGAGAATGTAGCATGAACTTTTTCTGGTATTTAACGATGTGATTCAAAAAAAAAAAACCACGACAGTTTTTTCAAATGTACAGAATTGGAAGTGAATCGAAACATTACCATCAATAGAGTGATCAGCTGAAGTGTTCTGTGAGAAACTACAAATTTGATGCTCAGCCAGAGCCTTCCCCCAGCATATAAATGCTAAATAAGGAAACAAAATTCATGCAGACCTTTCAGTCTTTGTTTTCTATGGACCATCATGCACCGAGTCTCACAAAGGCAAAGGAAAGCACTCTCTCTAGCTTAAGTTACATGAGATGGAAGAGCAAGACAAGAAGGCTGCAAGTAGGAGGTCTCTGCCACCCACAGAGGCTCACCAGGCACTCCTTAATTGCAACTCATTCCTGTGCTTTTCTCCGGAAAACCAAAAAGTTGCAGCACAGATACTCAGACTGGAAAGAATATGAAAGTTGCAGGTGATGCCATTAGGAAAAAAAACAAATTCCACAATGCATGCACTGCATGTGAAACTTAAGAGATTTTAGTTAGGATTCACTAACAGAAAACCTTGCATATCAATGTTTGTGCTGCTCTATCTAAGCTAGCATACAAGTATTGAAGTTGATTATTTTATACATTATTACAGCCTTTCTTCTGGATGATTTGAACAACGTAGAGGTTTAAAAGAAGACAAATGTTTTAACATGCCACAGTAGCATGAGAATGTGGCATACACTGTTTTTCCCCACAAGATACAGCTGCACAGCTTCATAACCTACCAATTAAATTAGGGGTCATCCAGCCTCTAAGAGCTACAACTTCCAGAAGCTTGAATGAGATTACAATGCTCAATAGAGAAAGTCAGTACAATTAAAATATTGTGAGCTGCTTCTTCCATAAAAGGCCAACAGAAGACCAAGACTTGAAGCATGTAGTACTTACTTACTTAAGTACTAGCACGTAAGTGAAAACACTTACTTTTCAATGCGATATAAGGAATTTCAGGTATTTGCTGTTATTCCAGTTATTTTGCCTTCCCCAAACCAATAAGCCATAGGTTTGGATTGCTGTACTGTGGAAATAGCTAAAAGGAGAACAGATTGTTATCACAATGGTTTTGTGGGGCCTTTGCAATCAAGTCTTCAATAAGGCATCAAGAAACAGCACTTCTCAAAGACAAAATAATCTAGATGAGGGAAAGACCATTTTCCTTCAACTCACTGATAATTGTTTTTTTCTGTCGTGCCCCATGCTCCTAGCTGCTGCAGTGTGGCTTGCCAATATATGAGGTACAGTCCCTTTTCCTAATTTCCTGGTTATTTCTGAATGGGGGGGGGAGGTACACTTGGCCACCTTTTTCACTTTCTGCATTAGAAGCACAGACTTGTGGCTCAGCCTGCAGAAGATTGCCAATATTTACTCTCTTTAGCCACATATTCCATACTTCCCTAAAGCATGGATCAGAGTAGAAACTGAGTGGGTTACTTGAGTACTACAATTCCCAATAGGACGCAGAGGGAGGGAAGGGGGAAAGCAAGAGACTCCATGACTATTACTTGCTCTGCTGACAATCATGTGCTTGGCCAGGATAGGGCAAGCAAGATCTGAAAAGTTCCTGTATAGTGGAAATTAGTAGGGGAGTGGGGAATATTTAGCTAAACAACACGAAAGAGTCTCTCTATTTAGCTAGATAATTACACAGTCCCATCACTGTAGTATCTGAGCACAAAAAAATTGTTGGTATATGTATGAGCAACTGTGCATAAGGATAACCTAAGTCACAGAGCTAGTTGTATTTTAATTTTGAGAACAATTAGTTCCCCACTTATTCTTGTTATTTTCCCATAATGAAGTTCTGGTGTTTTGTTTGTAACCAAAGCTGCATCCCTTATTAACCTGCTCTATGTCGGGTTAGTTATTCACATCTGAAAGTAAAAGTCTACCTCCATCATGAATACACTTATCAGCAGTACTCTCAGCTTTCTCTACATCTTGTCACAGCTTTCTTATTCTATTGTGAGGTACTCAAATTAAAAAGTGATTTTTCAACTAAATGGTGTTAGTCTCTGAAGTAGAACTTCAAATAGATCAGTACATTAGAGCCAACATAAGAAAATGGAACAGTAGATCTTCTGCTCATAGATTCTAAGGATGGCTTGTCTTCTTGGTATGAGCTGCAGCTTGTCAACATGTACTCAGTTTCCTGGCTCTACACTATTGAAATTATCATACATGAAAAGGCCTCGGTAGGACACAAATTCTCCAAAACATTCCCCTCCTCACTCAGCCAGCATCTCATCCAGTTTGGATAGATTTGTCTGTAGACAACTATTAAGACAAGCACTGAGAGCGTAAGCATTTTTTTTGGTCTAGAGGAAACAAAGTTCATTGCCCTCTACCTCTTCCAGTGTTTCTACCCAATTTCTGCTCCTCCTGTAGTTTCATGAAGACAGTAGGGGAATTCTTAGATCCATATAATCCCCTATTGTTGAAAACCTAAGCCGTTTCAAATTCCAGATACGTAAAGCAAATTTGCACTACAGTGATGTAGTACTTTGTTACCAAAGGCACCAGTCTATACCAAGTTAGCTCTGTCTAGATACATAAAAGCAAATGCTGAAGCATCATTGCAGTGTGCTGTCCATGTGGTTTTTTGAAGACCTGTGTTACTTGAATCAAGCAGATGTAGCTTAAGTATGTAAATACTCTTTTAACGACAAGTAAAACATATCCCCCAAACATCACTATTCTTCTAAAAGCACTTCTAGAAGCCATGGCTTCCCACAAATCATAGACCCTTCTCAGCTCAGTACAGTCATCATAGCCTTTGTGGTTCATTTACATTGTTGCAGTTATTTTTCCCTCTTCCTGCACTTACAGTAAAAATGTATAGCTTTTAACTTTTAAATTCAGAAAGGAAAAAACAGTTGCAAAGGCAACAGAGTGCACTTTAGCAAGCATAACTGTTTTTTCCATCCTTTAATGTTTTTGCCATAAGCACAGCTGCCAATAGCTGGCCAAAGACATACTGCTTCTTATACTGTCAAACCTTCACCTAATTTCTCCAGCACCACCTGAAAATGTTAAAGTTGGCTGAGGTAAAAGAAAGAATAGTTTTTCTATAGGACACTGAGCAGACAAGGTTTTTGTTTAAAAAACAAAGGAATTCCGTACAAAAACATTTTAAAAGCTGTTGTCATGTGACCATTCATCAAAGAAGCCTTGCTCAAACCGTGTCAGAATGGCCTAATGGCTGTGAATCATGCCAGTTCCAGAGTAAGAACTGCCTTTTCTTGCTACAATGCTTTCCATTGTTTTTGTTCAGACTGAACTAGAGTCAAAATGGGAGTTAGTTCTTGTGAATTTTCCTTCATTTCAAAGTTCAGTAGTATGTGGTATAGCAATTCGTGCCTTCTTTTAAGTGGAGGTATATAAGTGACAAGACAGGTAATTGTTTCTGTAGGCTTTATCTTCACTTATCTAAGAATTGGTACTGGAAAATCCTTGTAAGATACTTTATGAATGAGTGACACCTGCTGG
This sequence comes from Burhinus oedicnemus, assembly GCA_008921705.1. NCBI lineage: Eukaryota > Metazoa > Chordata > Aves > Charadriiformes > Burhinidae > Burhinus > Burhinus oedicnemus. The sequence continues at coordinate 1,394,136 of VFFE01008976.1, forward strand.
ACAAAATGAGCTTTTAAAAAAAATATCTCCCTGAAGTTCCATAATCTTATTACACTAGAAAACTGAACTTAATAACAGCCACAGCTTCCTAAAAAAAAAATAATATATATATATATATATCTCTTCAAATATAATTTCATTTTTTCCATTTCAGTTTTAGTCATTTTCTTCAAAGTTCTCTTGGAAAGAGAAAGGAACCTCATCTCTCAAGCACAAAGGAAAAAAAGAGGAAGAAAGAAAAATGTAGCAGTCCAGTTCTGCAGAGAAACTGCCAGACAGCTAAGTGCCTGAGGTGGTGCGAAGTCAGGAAGGTCTTTCTGAACTCTGCTGGGTTCCATTGGAACTACCCTCAAATCAGTCTGAACTGTTTTCTGGAGATAACTCAGAATTAGGATGTTCCCACAGCAATAATACACATCAAAAGATGGCCTTATTCACATGTCATTCATACATATAGCCCAAAGCAATAAATGTACCCTTTGCACAACTCTTATTAATAGACACTAGTAGTGACACTACAACTGGTAAGTAACAAAGCTGTTGTATAGAAATTCTAGATAAAGGCTTAAAAACCCCCCCACAACACAAACAAACAAAAAAACCCAAAGCAAACCCCAAAAAGCAAGCAAACAAACACACACACAAAGAAAGGAAAAAAAAAAAAAAGTTTCTCTTTATTTCTCTTCAGGTGCCAAAGTAAACCAGAAGAAACAGTTACAGTCAGATGACTAATACCAAGAAATACCAATTAGAACCATAATATGGAGTCAACTTCAAGGAGCAGCTAGATCACCAACTATAAAATATATTAGATGAACTCTTTAGCTGATATAAATTGGTTATTAGCTCTGTAAAGAGTACTTCTACGCCTTTCTTCCTTCTTTACACCTTTCCCCACTAGAACAAGTTGAATAGTGCTATGATAACACTCAGTCCCCAAAAAGATACATAGCATATTCAATACCATGCCTTAAGACATTTCATGGAAATAGAAAGAACCTTACCTAGAATCTATCTGCTCAATAATTTTCTGGGCAAGGATTAATTATTTATTTATTTTAAAAATCTTTTTCTATATGGATCCTTCAAGACCTGTAATAGGAACAACCCCCCAAAAAACTAATGGCCACTTTACACACAGTCTCCTAACCTTTGTTTGAGTGCATCAGGACTTTTGTACTGCTTGTACAGTCCTTCCTAGTAATGTCACAAGTAAATCACAGGTTTCAAGTAGTTTATTCCCAGCAAAACATGACAATCCTTGCAAGTAGAATTGTACTGGACTAGGCATTTCAGTAATAAAACAAATCAGTCCAGTCATACAGCATCTGTAGTTGATTATCTGAAGCTCTTTGAATGATGCTCAGAAAAAAAAAAAAAAAAGAAAAAAAGAAAACAATCCATGTATATAATACACACTATGTTTACTATATATGAGGCACCAAAAAACCTAGTGTTCTTGTGTACCAAGGCAAATCTAACAACCTATTATGACTGAATTCTGTTATGCACATTGAATGTTTCTTTATCAGTATGGCTTTTTATTAGCACTAAGTTGCACTTTTTTGAGCTACTACTTGGTCCTGCTTTCTTACGGAAATGAAGCTCCTGCAATCCCACTGCTTGTGGAGTTGATTGCTGACCAGACTCAAGAGACAGCCAAATATGTGGTATTCAATCTCTTGTTTAAAACTGTTTTGGTATCTAAGGACAGGAAGATGGCAAAAAAGGTTCACCAATTATTTAGGAAGGTTCCAGTGAACACCAACAGACATCATGCCTGTAAGTCTGATAAGCACTGGAAAAAGCAAAGAAAGGAATATGATTAACAAATCTGGTTGACATATGGGCATGGATTGCCAAAAGGATTTTGGGAGGCTCTCCCCTTCCAGTCAGTGGATAACAATAGCAAGGGAAGTAATTGTATTTCCACATACACGCCCCCCAAAAAATTGTGTGTTTTACAGCGAAGCATCATTGCCTCTTCAAAAATCCCTTGGTGTAACAGGTCTCTTCCTCTATCAGGAGCTATTTAGCAAATTAGTAAAGGAAAAGGAGTACTAGCCAGTTTCCTCACAAATGTTCCAATATTCTGATCTTAAAGGCAATCAGAAAGAAGTAAAATATACAGCAAGTCTTTCACTCATAAGATGGCTGTAAATTAAGAGGAAACTGAATCCTCTAGCAAGGTGGAGAAAACTCAGGTTAACCCAATAAAAACAACAAACAATTCTGCTGAGACAAAAATCAAAATTAAATTTCCTCAGTGGTCACAGAATGGTTTAGGTTGGAAAGGACCTTAAAGATGATCTAGTTCCAACCCATGGCACCTCTGACTAAACCAGATTGCTCAAAGCCCCATCCAACCTGGCCTTGAACACTTCCAGGGATGGGGCCTTCACAGCTTCCCTGGGCAACCTGTTCCAGGACCTCACCACCATCACAGTAAAGAATTTCTTCCTGAGATCTAATCTAAATCTACCCTCTTCTAGTTTGAAGCCATGAACCCTCATCCTGTCAATACAAGGCCCTTGTAAAAAGTCCCTCTCCAGATTTCTTGTAGGCCCCTTTCAGATACTGGAAGGTTGCTATAAGGTCTGCCCAGAGCCTTCTCTTCTCCAGGCTGAACAACCCCAACTCTTTCAGCCTGCACACATAGCAGAGGTGCTCTAACCCTCTGATCATCTTCATGGCCTTCATCTGGACTCACTCCAACAGGTCCCTCCTGTCCTTCTTATGCTGGATGCTCCAGAGCTGGACACAGTATTCCAGGTGGGGTCTCACGAGAGTGGAGTAGAGGGGCAGAATCACCTCCCTCGACCTGCTGGCCACGCTTCTTTTGATGCAGCCCAGGATGCAGTTGGCCTTCTGGGCTGCGAGTGCACATTGCCAGTTCATGTTGACCCTCTCATCTACCAACACCCCCAAGTCCCCCTCCTCAGGGCTGCTCTCAATCCACTCTCCGCCCAGCCTGTATTTTTGCATGGGATTGCCCTGACCCACATGCAAGACCTTGCCCTTGGCCTTGTTGAACTTCATGAGGTTGGCATAGGCCCACCTCTCAAGCCTGTCCAGGTCCCTCTGGATGGCATCCCTTTCCTCCAGCGTGTCGACCACTCCACACAGCTTGGTGTTGTCAGCAAACTTGCTGAGGGTGCACTCAGTCCCAACATCGACATTGCCAACAAAGATGTTAAACGGCAGCAGTCCCAGTACCGACCCCTGAGGAACACCACTTGTCACTGCTAACCACTTGGACATTGAGCTGTTGACCGCAACTCTTTCAGTGCGGCCATCCAGCCAATTCCTTATCCACCAAGTGGTCCATCCATCAAATCCACGTCTCTCCAATTTAGAGACCAGGATATCATGTGGGACAGTGTCAAGTGCCTTGCACAAGTCCAGGTAGATGACATCTGTTGCTCTACCCTTATCCACCAACACTATAACCTCGTCATAGGCCACTATATTTGTCAGGCATGATTCGCCCTTAGTGAAGCCATGTTGGCTGGCACCAATCACCTCCTGTGCCTCTCCATGGCAATATTTGGAGTCACACAAACCAGCTAGCAAAAGAAATCCTTTTTCTCAAAAAGATACAAAACAAAAGATTTTTTTTGCATTTATCTCTCTTTCAAGACATTCTTAATTTCATGTTTCCCAGGCCAGGATTCTCACATTTTCTTTTATCCTGTCCCAACTTAAGCAACAGATATAGTACTATGAGCACCATGCATTACAGTTCACACCTGCCTAGACCACCCCTTTGGTTTTACTATTGCACACCGTTCCTGTGATTGTAATAGCTCAAATAGAAAAATATACAACACATGTATTCACCAAATGCAATTGTGCAAGAAGATCTGACCAACCATGACCTCTCAGCCACTGTTTCACAAACAAAGATCAGTGCTCTTGCAAAGAACAATTTGAGAACATCTGCTCTGCACTTGATAGTTTCACAAATGGTACTAGGGAGAAAATAGTTATTGCACATGACAAGGCCAGGGAGGGGAGCTGTTTGTTCTTCCAGGTAATTCACTCCCACCATGAGCGAGATTCTTCCAGCCACTTAGGCTTACTTGTCCACATGTAGGTTGTGTTGAAGAAGTAGGGTTTCACTCCCAGATCAAGCAATTCAAGTTTAAAACATAATGTCCTAGAAAATATCTTCACTAACTTCTATTATAAAAAAGTAAGACTGGGTTGTAGAGAGGAGAGAAAGAGAAAAGAAAGAAAAAACAGAAACAGTATTTTTCAGGTTTGAAACTAGAATGGTTTAACCAGGTCTCAGTGAAAAAATATTTTTCCCTAGGTGATAGTTCTGGCCTCTCAGTTACCATAAATATGATAAGTGGCTCTGCTGTTAGATTTCATACGCATCTGTGATCGTCCTATTTTGAGGTCAAACACAACCAATTTTCTGTTCAGTAATTTTACTTTCCAGCTAAGCCTCTTCTAACTAACAGAACTCTCTGAAATTAACAGCATATTGTCCAGACACTGTTCACTCCCAGAGAGATAAGACCTGATTGTTTCTAATTTATGCCAAGGAATGGTGTGCAGAGAGTACGCTAACTGACCTTGGTTGTTATTTGGCCCGTTGGAGGGTCAGAAGTGGAAAAGCATAGAGGGGTCGCACCTGCAGGCAGAAGCAGACAGGACAGGTGACAAAACTGACTAACAGGGTATTCCATCCCATCTGCCTCATGCTCAGTGTAAAAGCTGAGGGATCAAAGGGTCAGGCCTCTCTCTTCAATGGCTGACATCTGAGGAGGACTCTGGCTGTTCCTCTACCTTTGATCCCAATTCATGCATTCCTGAATCCAGATCCTGACTCCAGCTCCAGTCCGTTGCTGAGTCCAGTCTGGGATTCTCCCCACGCCTGCCAGTGATGTGATTATCACCCTGGGAGCTAGATACGGTTTTGTATATCTTGTATATATTTTATTATTTTCATTTTTATTATTTTATTAATATTTTCATTAGTGTAGTTTATTTTTTAAACTCTATCTCTTTTTTTTTAGTCTCTTTCTCTCTCTCCCTCCTCTCCTTGGAGAGAGAGGTGGGGGAGAGCATCTGTCGTTTGTTTCAGTGGTCAGTCTGGCCCAAACCACAATAGTAGTATCATCATTGAAACGTTTTTTGGGATAATGGCTACTCACAGTTGAAGTTTGGTTTTTATTTGTTTGGTTTTTTTAATGTTGACTTTTGAGAAGTAAAGCTGCATCCTATTGAAATCATGTATAGTACCATGCTCAGCTCTTGGTAGCAGGTACTATTTCATTCATATTGAGTTAGCTCTTCCTGGAAAAAAGAAGAGAAGAAAATGCCGTATCTGTTCACAGTGGACTACCCCAACTAACTCTGTAGAGGCAGACCTGAAGAGGAAAAAAACCAAACACTGCTTTTGACAGAAAACAGCTAGGCTAGGATCCAGTAAAATACAGCAAGGGACGGGTATCTTTGCTAGCACAGATTAGAAGAGGCAGAAGAATAAACCTAACCTCCTCTTAGGGACTAAGTACGTGCAGAAGTAGTAACTAACTGGATTTTCAGAGAGGTTGCAGTGTTTTGGCTTGTTTCCTTTTAAAGGTAGGCTTGTGTCATGTGAAATGCCAGGGAGTCGCAAGGTGGGCTGCGCACCAAGGTGACCCCCTTGCTGATGCGGTACTGTCCACCCAGGCCTGAGCCAGGTGGGCAGAGCTGCAAGCAGATAATGTGCTCTGTCAACAGCCCCATCATTGCAGTGAAGGAACTGCAACAGGCCAGCCAGGAGAAGCAGGAGATGGGGCCATCTGTAGGGGTGGGGTGGGCCAAGCTGACCTACGGACTCCCTCAATGCACCCATCCCTGAGCTGAAGTGGAATCGCAGGCAGGCAGTGGGGGGAGGCTCCAGGCCTGTTAGGGACCTGTCAGGGCTGTTAGGGCCAATCAGTGCCCTCAGGGCCCTGATATAAAGAAACTACTTCAGTAAATATATTTTTCATTTTTGCTCACTTACGTACCTCCTAACTCCAGCTGTAATGGAATTAAAGCAAGAATATAGTACAGGACATTTCAAGAAAAATCCTTTTTTCATATGATTTGCAGTATGTACAGTCACTTGCAGAGTTGAAGCTGTATAAAAGGTATTTGAAGGTTCGTACAAAGCATGTCAGACTTTCAGGGGGATCAGGGATTGATAATTCCCAATCAGGCATTAATAAAACAGTTGTTAATAATCAAGATTTTCTGAAATTCACTTGCTACAAATTACTATTAAGTAATTTGATTCAGAATATCTTGACACCTATTTTTAATACTGTCCTATTTGTTTACCCTATTTTTAAACTTGCTGACCTTTAGTCTTGTTAAATTAGTGCTTATTTATTTTGTTTGCACGTATTTACTAAAATTAAACTTAATGCATTTCTTTGAAACAAAGCCCTTCTCAACATCCATTCTAAGCCAAACAGATAAACAAAGAAGTTCTCTGGTGGAGTTTTTCAGAAAAAAATATTAAATATTAAACTTTTAAGTTCACATTTAGGCATACAACTGCCTTCAGTGGGAATTACTACCTGCTCAGTGCTCTCTGGATGATGTCTACAAAAGTTATTCCCTCTCTCCACAGGCTATTAAGTATATTTTTAATGCACAAATTATTCATACAGTACACTGCAAATCTTCATTTCATCCAAAACGTGTCATGATGCCAGTTAATCAGAGTTCATGTCCAAACCAGATAAGTAATATTCTAGTGTTTTGCATAAATGAAAGATACCAACAGAAAAAATATTATGCAATAGCTGTTTTTTCACATAACTTGCCATAGCCACCTCTTGTCTCTAGAAGGGTATAATACAGCTAGAAAGGCGGAAAGTGTGAGCAAAAGCTTCCACATTAGAGATTAAAATCTGACTTTAAAAACAGGTGACAGAAAGAGTAAAAAAATCCGTAGAAGTATGAATAGTAGATGTTTACACAATTGTTTGCTCCTTCCTTCACATCTAAGTGTTATTGAGTAAAACTATCAGATACTGTTTACACAGAATCGAAAGCCCATTTTCCATTTTTTAAATGAGTAAACAAATTCTTAAATTTACTCCCTCTGGATATTGTGACTCACAGGCATTTAGAGGTGGTTAAAAACAAACAAAAAAAATATTAAAAATAAAGTTGCCATTAAACCCAAAGACCATTGAGCACAAAGGTACAGATGGAACCTCTGGCATTGGGATGTCTTCACAGAATCACAGGGGTTGGAAGGGACGTCTGGAGATCATCTAGTCCCCCCTGCCAGGGCAACCGCAGTGTGAAGAGCTGACAGGCCACACTAGGGAATATGGCCTCACCTTGAATGTTATGCGTTCCCTAAGCACCTACTACTGGTCACAGTCAAAGGCAGAATCCTGGACTATGCAGACAATTCTTCTGACCCAGTGGGATTTTTTTTCAGGTATAAGTTCTCCCCCAGACCACGTATTTTAGAAAAGCTGAAATAACTGGGTACCCCTTTTTTTTTTCTTCCTTTCCTACTTTCAGAATAGTTCAATTTAAGTAATTTCATTGCAACAGAACTTTGTTTTTCAGGACAGATATGTAATTCTTAATAAATGCATAGTGGTCTCAGAGTCAAACAAAGAGTTCTGTCTGCTCAGCAAATAATTCCAAGACTTCTTAGGAACAATCCAACCCTACTCATTGTGAATGTCAAAGCTGATACAGTAACAGAGCTTTACACAGAGCACAGTTGAAAATCCTGGCTTTAGAGGTGTCTCAGATTTCAACAGCCTCCCTGACGTTTCTGATAACAAACTTCAAAGGCTCAGTGATGCAACAAACACAGTAAGTATATCAAATGGGATGGACTCTTGTCCTGTCTGCTGTTACTTCTCTTCCTGTTCATCTCAGAGCTTAGAAGTCAAAAAAGGTGATCAAATCTAGGGGCTTTTTTTGGAAACCACCTGAAAGAAAGTGAACTCCTTGTTCCCCAAATATAGCAGAGATCAGCTCCCAAATCTCTGTTCTACACTGACTTTCTTCAAGAGTGGAAACAGCTGATAGTCATAAAGGGAAAAAGTACATGTTGTACACAGTCACTTCCTGTAGTTCCTTCCAGAAGAAGAATATGCCATTATTAAACCATATACCTCCTCTAGGTTTTCCAAAGACCCAAAGCTAACCTCAGCTTTCAGAGGTAAAGTAGCTTCAGCTTTTGGAAGTTGATAGACATGACACACAACAAGCACACAAAATCATACCTAAAATACAAATCTTTCCTAAAAGGAAGTGACATCACATTTTGTATCCATTTTTCAGTGTCATTAATTCCTGACAAGCAGCCCAATGGTAAAGACTCTACCACAATAATATGACCTATACAAGAAAATCTTATCATTGAAAAAAATCACTCTGAGATAATAAATTTTATTCCTGGCCTATCTCTAATGATGAACAATCATAAGAATTAGCTGTAACTAAAGGTTAGCAAAAGACAGCATAACGCTACCCATTCTGTTAGCTGCTAAGACACAATGCACGCTTCTCAGATCTACAAAACAGTAGAAAGGGAATAGGGCTCTTTGTTTTACCCACTGGCTAGAAAGGAGAGGATAGATGGCTAAGCAGCAAAAACATAGTTCCTGAGCAGCTGACTACCAGCCACCAATTGGACAAGTGTCCAGACCAAAATCCCTGTACTGCTTTCCCTGTCAACTGGACAGAATTAAAATAAGTTATTTTGTAAATACAGATTTTTTTATTTTTTTTTTTTTTTTGGAAAGAGATGTGGAAGAGAGAAGTTAAAGGGGTGAGAGGATGGGGAGAGGTGAGGCTCGATATTAGCAAATTGAAATCTTTACAAACACAAGCCTCCGCTTCAGTAGTAGGCCCTAGCTCCCTGCCACCAGCAATAAAACGGAAATCAAAGAAGGCCATGACATTTGCAAGCAGACAAAAATCAGAGAGATATTTGTGACAAAAAATGGTCAATAAATGACCAAAATTAACCACTGAAGTGATTAATCACAAATGTGTTAACCTTACAGTAGGCTCTTCATTGCTATATTCTGATCACATCTACACCTCCAACATTAAACTAATTAATTATTTTTACTTCAGAGAATAATATCATAGAATGGAAAATAGAAAATATTACTCATTTTATGTAAAAGAATTCATAAAGAATTTGAAATGACAGTTCTTATGATTTTAAGAAAATAGCATGAATACAGAGATAAATTTTAATGCTGCAGGTTTTTTCAAGTGCTTTTACTAAAGCCAGTCCCTCAAAAGTCTGCTGGATATCAGCTGTAGAAACATGCTTTATGGTCAAAACATCTAAGAGGGGCAGTGAGTGGTACAGGAGACTTCCTGTCTTAGTCCTATTGAATATAACCAGAGACAACAGAGGCTGAGTCCCGCAGCCTCTTCTACCTTCTCCCCAGCAACTCTGTTTAAGAGGTCACCTAATTATTTATACTAATGTGAATTTTGCTGTATGCATACAATCCTTTAAACTTGATGGAAGTTTGGAACAGCTGCCTTGAAACCGAAGCTTTTCAACAAAGTATGTCTTCTATTTATAGACAGCCCTTGTGCACATTTATGCAATGGGTTTTTACAGTCTATTTTGCCAAATAGGCACCATATGAATATTCACTGCTGCTGCAATGATAGCCAAACACTGAAAGGAGCAGCACAGAGATTATAATCTCTATGCTAATGTGCGTATCTTCCTGAATTTGTTGTGTTAGTTCTATCCTTGAGCTGTTCCTATTTCTCTTCTTCAATGAAACTAGAACAAAGTCTTACCTTTGGATAAGATTTGAGAACTGTACCTAGATTGCCCATCATCATCTAGTTCCAATAATTTACTTGGAGTTTCTTAGCTGTGTGCTACATCCGCTATAATATTTGTCTAACCAACTCTAGTACATCTTCTGAGTTTGTTTAAAAGGATCATCATAAAAATGTGTGGTTTTTAGAATTGATGGAGCACTTCAATAGTTTCAGTTGGACAATGTGGAGTGGAAAAAGATGATTTATTACAACTTTCACCTTTTAGCAAGTTGAGACCAACTGTTTTATATGACAATGAATCATCTGTTGGCAGATCAGCATCTATGTAGGTGATTTTACACAGAAAATAAAAATATCTCAACCAGCCATAAGCACTCATTCTTAAACTCTATCATTTACATTTTGATTGCTTAACCAATTTCTTCAAGGAAGAGAAAGGACGTCTTAGTTGTTCATTTTTCAGCTGTCTGGCCTGAACAGATGTGAAATGGATTTCTTAAACTACATTTTGACCATTACTAATGGTCTTCAAGCCTTCTGAAAAAAAAAGGCCAGAGGGTTATTAAAATGAGCAGATGTATAAGCATGTCTAATGGATTTAAGTCACCAAGCTGACAGATGCTGTAGCTGCATCCCTGAGACTACTAATGTCTCGTAGTCAGTTTGGACATTTTCCAAAGCTTTCTGCTTTGACTAAGGAACTACATTCTGAATAGTTCAAAGCAAAGTGTTTATCAGCCTGTTAATTTTAGAATAAGTATACCTAGAAAAATCTCTTTCACAGAGTAGTTTACAGCAAGACTAAAATTGGAGGGGAGGGGAAGAGGTCAGGAGAACTAAGAAAAAAAAAATCTGCTGTAATACTGAAGCAGAGTTCAGCTTATAAGAAAACCACCCTCCTGCTGCAGTTTGCATCTGCTTACATTTCTGTTCTATTTTGCGCATACACCAATCGTGGCAGTAATCAGAGATGAGAGAACCCTAAAACTTACTCCTTACCTAATTCTTGCTAAAGGACTCAGTGTTCTTATTGAATTGGGTCAAGATACATTTGCTAGCCCTCTTCCCATCACAGAAATGCAAGGCAGAGGGCATTTGAAGCTAAATTTTGCAGTCCTAGCAAGAGAAACAAAGTCCTGGGGGAAGTTAATTTGAGCCAAAAGAGGATACCCAGGAGGCAAAGGCTTCAGAAACAGTTCTTTGACAGCGAGTATGAAGGCCCAGTAGATTATAGACAGTTTTTTTTTCAATTATAGAAAGAGGAGAAAAGACAATCCAAGGTCACCAAAGTCTCCAGGGTACAGAAAGACACAGAGTAAGAAAAGAAGGTGGGAAAAGGGGTAGGGGAGAAGGATATTGCCCCACCACCACTGTGCATCTCTCCTCCCCACTACTAATGGGAGAGTGTGGGGAATTGAATGTAAGTCAGAGAAATGAATTATAGAAATTTAATACAATTTTTCAAGTAAGCAAGATTTATGGGCAAAAACAAGACATTGTCCATTTCACCTTTTGGGGAGAATATTGACTTTTCTTTCTATATGTTAAGTAGCTTTGTAAAGCTCTGACCAAAAAAAGGATATGGGGACCACAAGAATCAGAAGGCTCACCTCTCAAAGAAGAACGCCTTCGGTACAAGCCAGGAGAGAAATAAAAGGACATCATAAATAGATCTCACACAGCCCACTGCCTCTTTGCAGAGGGAGGACCTTCCACATACATTCTCCATATAACAACTCAGCCACTTCTGGAATCCCAGCAAACCCTGTGCTGCCTTCCCTTGGTCTCTAGGATGAAGGTCTTTCCTTCCAGCAAGGCCTGGTTACTTTGGCTGCTCCCAGTTCACCACAGCCCTTCCAAGCCCGTGGCTCCCTGACCACTATGATCACCCTTGCTGGCACCAACTCAAACTCATGAAGGGACTCAGTTCCCACTTACTCAAACTGCTCTCAGACAGAGACTTCCAAGGCCCTCCAGACAGCAACCAGAACATAGTAAAGAGGCAGCTCTCTTCCTGCCTGCCCACCCCATCTCCCAGAGAGATATCACAAAAGAGATCCATGAACAGAACAAACCCCGATCTGTCCCATCCACATATACAGCATTAACATCCAGTTAACATTTGTGGATTAAAGGTAGTTTATTAGTGGAACATATGGCTCATTAACTCTAAGCTGCCAATGAACATGCTTATGCATAACCCAATACCTTCAGTCAAATTCTAAGCTGAGTTAGGTAAGATTTCTTCTCTAAAAGACTGAATACCTGTTAGTGATCCTCAGGTAAACTTCAAATTCTCATTTAAGCCTTTATTTTTTATTTTAACTTCTCTCACAAATTTTACCCATGTAACTATAGACTTCATATCATCGCCATTTTATCTGTGCTGTGTAATAAGTGAACATAAAACAAGATCTGGTAAATTACTAAAAACTCACAGGAGCCTTGTTTCACTAGGGCTGGTTGAACTGTCTTCTTTTAACAGCAGATTGCCACTTTTTCCATATAAATTGGGGACTGGAGCTCCCGCATGTAAATCTTGAGCACTCTATCATGCAGGTTTGTGAACTTCCTCTCCCACAGCACAGCCTCCCCAGGCAGAATAATGAGCTCCCTTTTCCTCCAGGAAGGTCTGCATAACCTCCTTCTTCCACAAAAATATAACCCAAATGGAGAACCAAACAAATCGAATGTACAGCTCATTGAACTACAATTTACCGCTCTTGTTGGTCCAAGTGGCGACACAACTGAAGTGTCAGAATGTCATTGCAGGCCTTCTGGGCCTTATTCCATATGAAAGAATATTTTATAGTCATTGTAATGTAGTAAACACAGGCTTGCAGACTTCATTTAGGATCTAGATAAAACCTGTGTCAGAAATTCCCAAACCATGTTTGTTTCACAGAGAAATGATTAAGGCAGTAATTGTGGTTCTCACCTTTCTCTCAGACCACTTGTGCTGCCACAAATTGCATACAATAATATTCCTCTGCTGAACATAACCACACTAAGTGCTACTCTTCACATCAGTGAACCCTTTCTGGTCTTTAAAAAAAAAAAAAAAATCACATTTCCTCAGCTTCATAGACAACTTGAATTTTGCTGTGTTTGTCAAATTATAACAATTATATTTGAACTGAAGAGAAATAGATTCATTTGTGAAGCGCAAATATTCATACAGAAAGCATTTTAAGGACAACAGTAACATTTAGAAACTAAGCAAACAAAAAAGATCTTTCATCTATCTTGACTCTTTGAGATGTATGGACAGTCTTATAGTCAATTAAAAAGCTAGAAAAATATGGACTTATCCTACCTGTACTGAGAAAAAAAAAAAAAAAAAGAAAAAAATCAACAGAAGAGAAGATACAGAGGGAAAAAAACCTGTAGTTCTATACACAGCATACATGAGAAAACAACTAGCAATGGCAGAATTATTATTGACTTGATGCTGCTGCATGTGCAAAGACTTTTCATCTAGATGAAGATTTTTCAATGAAGTCAGTTAGCTGATGGCAACTGAAATGTTAAGAGGCAACCTGAATGTTATTTACAAAAGAAAAATGTTTACTTCAGAAGTCAGTAGGTATTACTTGATGCTGGGAAAAAAGAAATGGCCAGAGTTTTAAATGTGGTAACTGCTTAGCTCTAGCTCCAGCACCGGTTCTAGACAAATCATTTGAAGAATCTCCTGGGAGTGAAAAATCAGCTATTAAGACACACATTGTAAGAATTCAGGGTCTGAACTTGAAAGGCGGAAATTCACCTGGATTGTTGCTTTTATTACCATCAAGGTTCAGTAGGATTTGAATATTCTTCAGGATGTCTGCAGACATTCTCGACAAGTATTTGTATAAGCTGTTGTATGGTATTAATCACACAGATAATTTGAGTGAGGCAACTATCAAATATATTTATGTGTTTAGTTAAGCTTTGTTCCTGTTAAGTCGATAAGTCACAGACTTTGGCAGGAAGAGTTATGTCATCAAATCGTTTTTAAAAAGCATTTAAGAGATCTATTTAAAATGGAATATTATGACTTGTTATTAACAAAGTAAAGGTAAAGTAACCATTGTTTTCTTCCCTCTTTTATATCCAAACAAGCTGAAAACAGGTATGAAAAAAAGTCCGTAGTATACGAATAGATCTCTTCTCAATTATGATAGTTGTCATGTCCTGATGGAGGCATTGTGACTGCATTTTTACAGTGCTAAAGCATTGTCACTGCTGTTGTATAGTTTTGCACACTTACCATTTTTCTAATAGTAACACTGACCACTTTCCTGAATAAATTTGCCATTGAGTGTTCTCACATTTCAGTGAGATAGTGACTTTACAGTTTTACATTTACTTGTGAAATCATTTAATAGTGGACATAGGCAATGGATATGGACAATCCCCTCCCATGCCCTTGGACTTGACCCAAGCATTAGGCCCCATTTGTGTCATTACAATTTGATGCTGAGACGTCTGTAAACACTTCCATCAACTGATGAGCCAGAGGAGATTTGCGGAAAACATGATTCAATTTTGCCTTCAACTGGAGTTTATTCTCTTTTGCAGACACCACTAAATCATGTAGACATATTGGCCCTCAGAAACCAGCAAAAATATATTGCTCAAGATAACAAAAATTCTTGGCCACTCCTTTCTCTGCAGAAAATGGCATGAATTTAACACTATTAAGCATGATTCTATTCAGTAATTGTGCTGTCCCATATAGAATCCCAGAATCTTTTAGGCTGGAAAAGAACCTTAAGATCATTGGGTCCAACCATTAACCTAACACTACCAAACCCACCACTAAACCATGTCCATAAGTGCCACATCTACTCGTTTTTTCAATACCTCCAGGGATGCTGACTCAACCGCTTCCCTGGGCAGCCTGTTCCAATGCCTCTTTATCATACAAAATGATCTGCCAAATAATACCTGTTATAAGATAGTATTTTTAAGTGAAGCAAAATATCCCAGTTACCTGCTGTTGTGCAACCCCTCCTCTCTGCAGCAAAACTGCTGCAAAGCTATTAAGTGCCTTAAAAAATACGTCTGCTTCACAGAACATGACACCATGCTGGGATTTCCAAGTTAGTGCCAGTTGTTAGCCATCAAATATAGGGCTAACAAGCCCAATAAAATACCATGTTGACATGTGTATTTAACTTCTAAAAATCCAAGCTGACATCTCTGCCTTGTACAGCACTGTGCCTCACAGACGTATCAGGTTTTTTGGCACCTTCTCTAACATCCCTATCACAGTACTGCAACACATTGCTGAAGATAGAGGTGACAGAGGAGAAAGATTTCCTGAGGCAGTGGAAGGAAAGATAAAACTGCAGCTGCCATGGACACAGGCAGAATAAGCCCTTGCAAAGATGTGAGAAATGCCTTTATTTCAATCTTTTCCAAAACTAGGCAGTTGCTACTGTGCATATCTAAGCTACAATCCACAGACTGGCTCTGCCATTAGGCCCTGGAGCAGATTGTTCCTGCTAGATATGCTCCTGCTGCAGCAGAACCACAGATAGAGGAAAAGATTAGAGGGAATTTGGTGAGGAGGAAAGATGGAGCTGTACTTCTTTTGGGTCTGGAGACAGGGAAATGATACAGGTGTCAGGAGCTGGGGGGAAAAGCATTCAGGAAAACATGCTACTGGCTCCTTGGCTGACAAAAAGTGCAAGGGACTCTGAATAGGCAGTGCTTGCAAGGGAGAATTCCCTAAAGCAATTACATTATTCCCAGTTCTGTAATATTGTAAATATAGGTGTCCTTACGTTTGAAAAATACGCATGTGTGGTGGATGGGATTTGGCTACATATCAGATATTATTTTCATGAGTTTATAAAAATTGCAGGTGTTCCTACAGAGGAACAGACCTGTGAGGTGGGGAGGATATAGCACAGAGGACAGCAGAGATGTCTTCCTTTAGAGGAACCTTTCCCTTTGTTTCTTGGGAAAGAAATAGAAAACTAAAAATAGAAACAGTAGGGCAATAAAGACTGTTGATTATCCCTATTTAGAGGGCAGATTAGCTAGCAACTGCACCTCAGCAGCAGCAGAAAGGCATATACTAAGAGTAGATTTTTGAACCTGAAGTTCTCACACACATTTGGAGAAAAGTATCATGGAATTTTATGTCAGATTCTAAATTCCTTAGTCCAGTTTAGTGCTTTACTGTCATTTCTATTTTCAAGTTTTCTCAAATACCTAACCTGAGTCTTCCTTGTTGCAATTTCATTCTGCTAGAAGTAGTCTAATTCACCATGGTCTTGAAATTCCTTTCTCTTTGCACAAGGTCTTTGCATGCATTAAGACTGTTTTTCATTCCTTCTGTGAATGCTTTGGTAAATCTGTGGTCATCTTTGTCGCTCTTCTCAGAATTGTAACCAACAGGGTAAGGGCTCTATCCTTCTTGAAACATGGGGGATCAAAGCAAAAACAAATTAAAACCAAGAGATGGGAATGACACCCTAATTATAATAGGATTTTTTTGTTTTGGGATAAACATTTTTTGTGGTTACTTTAGTAGCCTTGAGTGTTAGATTTTTGTTACAGATCTTTATCTCCAAATTTAACCAGATTCATCCTCATTCCACCAATAGTGCCCTCAGCAAAACTGTAATGACTTTCATAATTTCACCTCTATCACCAAAGAAAGGTGTTCACTGAGGGGAAAAACACTTTCCTATGTTTTACTTTTTACATGGCTCCCTAAAAGTCTGTTACATCTGAGCACTGTTAGCTAATCCAGCACAATCTTTAATACTTATGGAGCACAAAAACTTTCCAACTCCAATTTCAAATTTTGACATGTAGGAAGGTCGCTATCATAAGTCAGCTGATCTAGTATTATTAATTCTCATAATGCAGCCTGCAAACAGAACAAGCTAGTGGAATTATATAAAATGTTTGAAAGCAGGAAGGTTGGAAACCTATAAATCGATTAGTTAATGATCATGAGTAAATTGTTCCCAACATGCAGTGAATTTTGAGCTGCTTCATCTTAACTGTCACGTTGCCAAGTAGAGATGTCAACACAAGGGCCTTGGCACAGCTTTCTCACAGTTGTTGTTCCTAGTTGTGGCCTTAGAGCCAGTAAAGATCTTTTAAAGTCTCTTTTTCCATCCCTTTTTTCACTGCCCTCACATCAAGAAAATCATCATATTTCCTGGACTTACTGTGCACTAACATTCTCATTTCTTACCAAATACTTCATTTTATGTCTATTTTTTAAGAATCATGCAATGCATGAAATCTCTTCATAGCTATTAAGTTTTATTCATAACTATTGAATATAAAATGCAGCTCTTCATTTCTTCAACATACTTCAATTGCTTGATCATGTTGAAACTTACTTAATGTCAGAGTCTGACTGTGTGAATTCAATAAACTGCCAGCTGAGAAGCATTTATCTAGCTCTGTCTTTATCCCAACTAATACTGTCATTGATACCTCCACCCCTCTCTTTTCCTAAACAGGCTTACAGAACATTGAACTGCAGAACTAAAACAAAAGACTCCTGAAAAATACAACTGTGTATAAAATTAGCACAGTACTCTTTGCAACAATGCTTTGGATAGATTTTATGAAGATACCTGGGACATCTTCCCACAACATATTTTTTAAACACTTGCCAGTTTCTGCAAGGTCTTTCCAAAGGGAAAAAGACAAAATGCTCCTAAGTATTTTTATGAACCTTAAGGGATCAGTTGTATCTAGCACAGGGAGTTTAGGTCTATCCAGAGAGAACTCCAGAAGATAGAGTAATCATTTCTACTCCCTTGCTTCAATTAGATGAAAGAATTGTAATGTGAGAGCCCGAGAATTGTGTTCAGCTCAACTGCACATTCTGCCTCACCGGAGCATGCTACAACCAATTGCAAGAGCAACATACGCTCCCTTCTTTCTCAAGCAACCCACTGACACAAGAAAAAAAATCTTTCATTTACATTTACCTCAGTTACATTTGCTTAAATGTAAATGAAATAAAGCTACATCAAAGCAAGTCTGGTTTGAGGCCAAAGCTAATACAAAGGGTAAGAGTTACAAACAAGAGAGAAAAAATAGATTCCAATTTAATAGCACTTTACAACATAACTCTAAATCACAAAATATGTCCAGCGTTTTGTCGTTCAGATTCCCTTCTTCAGTAATACATCAAAGACAAGGGCTGACGTTTTGGTTAAGGTGCTTGATTAGAGCTGAAGAGATGCCAGTTTGTTTTCAACTTCTCAGAAAACTGTGGGCAAGTCACATCACTTCTAAAAACTCATATCATAACTGCTTTACATCAAGATATACTCATTGGAAAAGATAAATATTTTGGCCAGTGTTCTAATAACTCACTCATTTTAATCTAATTTTTCTTGACTGTGTACTTCTCAGAAACTCAGATCAGTCCAGGAATTTCAACCTCATCAGAGGTCAGAAGTCTGAACCTTGTGATCCCTCATACTAACTATAAACAACAGCATGAGTCAAACAACATGTGCCAATGTGAAAAAAAAACCCAAACCAAAACTATGTGAAAATCCATTTTTTGTTGGAAGTCCACTAGTGGTTATGTATAAGTAAACAACTTGTGAAGGAGAGCAGGAGAAAAGCAATAGAGGCACAGAGACTTCAAGGCCTTTTCAGCGGCCCAGAAAGTCGATCATGGACCGTATAGAAATGATGGGTGAATTTCCATCTGCTTTCAGTATGAATAAAGTTCCACTGTCTGCCTCATGACTTGCAATTCTACTGAATGATGCTGTTTCTTTAAAGGAAGCCCAAAGGAACATGCACAGAACAGAGCCAGAGGTCCAAAGCTTATTTTTCTGAATACCTCATTTTTAGTATGCAATTATTTAGCTTCCAAGCTACTCTAAGATTGACTGATCATTACCACTTTAACAATAGTTGCTTTATAATATAGCATCTGTTGAAGCTAGCACAAACAAAACGACGATGCAGTTTTAGAAATCTTTTTTTTCTTTTTTGCACCTAACATTTGGCAACTTCCTAGGTTTCTTTTGTACATTGTAAAATAGGTTGCACCTCGGTTTGGAAATGCAATGGAGAAAGGACATTTGCCAATACTGATCACCTGAATGAGATTCTCATGTGCTAGATTTACCTCAATGCTATAATTCATCTCCCACCTGATGTGAGCAAAATAGTTATTTCTTCAGCCATAGTTACCTTGCTTTGCAAACTCCCTAGTCCCTGCTGCGCATCAGATCACCAGCAAAAGACGAAGGCATCTCCAGGTATCATAACTGCCTCTGCTCCTTGGTATTTCCATACTTATTGTTGTACTTGAAATCCAAGAACAGTGGACAGAGACTTCTGGACAAAGGCTGTAATTACTGACACCCTAAAATAATCACAGACTCAATCCAATGAAACAGGGCATTCTGAGAATTTCAAAAAATAAACTGTAGTAACATTTTTACATCTACCAATGACATTAATCTACAATTCAGCATTTTCCCTGTCCTTCAGAGCCTATTAGTGAATATGTTACTTTATTCCCTCAGTTAAAGTCAGGCTTTTTAAACCTTGCAGGGGGGAGTGTGTTGCTGCAGAGTAAGCTTTAAATATGTGGCATTGCCATGCCTACAAAGCTGCAATCATAAAGAAAGCTGCAATCATAAAGAAATCTGAAATTCTTTTCTCTCTAGACATACATAGTTTTTTGCAGTCAGAGTCATCAGTACACCTTGGGGAAACAAAGTAGATATCAACCTGATATAAGTAGGAAGTTAAACAGTGCTTTGGCATCACTGAATCCATGTGCTAGTGAGTCTGTTCTTTATAAAACAGAGAATATTTCCCCATGGGTGAAAGGAAATTAAAAGTAATGTAGAAAGACTCCTCAGTGGCAAGTAAGAACTTCATTACTCTGTGGCTTCATGAAGCAAATTCTACTTCAAGCTACTTAACCTTGCTTCAAATGGCCTGGCCTTCAAATACAGCTTGATGCCTAACTCCTCTTCAAATCGAGATGAAGCTCTAAGTCTCAGCTTCAGTTCACATCTTTGCCTACATGAACCTCACATGTCTCTTATTTCAGTATCCTGCCAAAATTTCATAGTAAAAAAGAAAGTGATCAGACACACCAGTTATTCCATCTCAATGAGTCAAAAATATGTCTGTACTGAAGACCATAGTATAACATGAATCATGCAATGTAACTTTAAAGAAGTCAGCATGGGTACCAATGCTAATTTACCTTACGTGAAAGTTTATTTGCCACAGTCAGGCTTCTTTTAATATTTAGACTTAGCTTTAAATGAGCCAAGTCAGATATATCCATGCTAAGCTGTCATTTACATTACAAATATATATTCAGTTTTGTTTTGCGCTGTTTAAGGGAAAAAAAACCCCACACAAATCTGCTTGCAATATTTTACAAGGTCCAAGCGCCCAGGTATGGCCTCTGTAAGGCGAGGCCGGGCTGCCCCGAGCCGGACACCGCCGGCTCCCACGGCTCCACCTCCGGGCTGGGCTGAGCCCCTCAGCCACGGGCGGGTGCCTCGGGGAAAGCACCACTAAGGAAGGGCAGAACGCTGCCCAGCGGTGAGGGGAAAAGTGTGAGAAACAGCCCTTAAATTAATTTTCCCCAAGTCAAGTCTGTTTTGCCTGTGATGGTAATTGGTATGTTTGTCTTGACCCACAAGCTTTTTCATCTTATTTTCTCCCCCTGTCCTGTTAAAGAGGCCAAGCTAAAGAGCAACTGGGTGGGAATTTGGCAGCCAGCCAACATCAACCCACCACAAGTATCTATTGGAAGTATTGAGCATCTAATAAACTGATTATTTAATAAAAAGCCAGTGCTAGAATACATGTACAAATAGAAACAGATCAATGGGTATAGATAACATGGTGCCAGGATTTTTAATAGAACTATTTGGCTTTTAAATGATGGGTTTAAAAAAAAAAATCAGTACTCAAAAAGTAGCAAAATGTAGAAGTTATTGAAATAAAAGGAAAGGAAAGTACTCTATCAGTCTTCAGAATAAGAGGAGGACTGATGCCAACAATTACCAAATCATAAGTCTAACTGGCGAATTCATATTAGAAAGAAAAGTGATTCTTTTATACCCATGCTCCACAGAGACATGTGCAATTATATTAACCATTAGTCAGATTAAAAGAAAAATGCCTCATGGGACACTAACGTCTTCTAGGTTTCTGACAATACAACTGCTAGGTCTATGCTTCAAGAACCATGATCAGCAAGAATATAGGTATAAGACTCTAGAGAAAAAAGGAAACCTGATTTTCTTTTAAAATTAAGTATCTGAGGCAAGAACATACTGTGTATAACTAATTCATATTGGTTGGGATAGAAATACTAACTACCAAACACACTGCAAACTAACTGAAGCAAACTAACTGACACAAAGCAAGAAAGCTCTCAATTTATGGAATGAAGTACGGTATACAGTTTGCTACTAGCCAGCCCTATTGCACTTGTTCTGTAATTACTAGGAGGAAGGCTTAACTATTATATTCTTAAATGAAGCTTCTGTTCAGACAGGCAAATGTTGCAAAACACCAATGAAGAAAATACCTGCAGTAAAAATGGACACGAAATAATCCAATTATATGGAAACATGAATTACTTCTTCTGGGAAGGGAAAATGAAAGTTTGAACTGGGAAGAAGAAACCTGGAAAGGCAAGTGACCAGTGTGTGGGCGGGAAACAAACAAACAAACAAACAAACAAAAACAGAAAAACGCAGAGCTGAATTATGTGGAGAGCATTTCCTAAACCTCTGGTCAAAAGTGACAAATGGAATGTCCTAGGCACCATGCAGATGAATATAGACACACCAGTCCCAGCCTCAGGAGGTTTGCAATTGCCTTGTCAGGCAGGCAGACTTAAACAAAGAAATGTGAGTGATTGGGAAAACAAGGTGATAATAAAACAAAAATTTAGCCTAAAAACAGCTAGTCTGTATTAGACATCTCTAGTAGAGAACATGTGAAGCACCAGCAATAAACTATCCATTTTGGGGATTCCTGCTCTATTTCAGGTCAAAGAGCAGGATGGCAGAGAGTCTTACTGTATATCTCAGCTGAAAAAGTAATTTGTCGAACAGTTGAAAAGGAAGAGTAAAACTTAGTAGCTAAAAAGCTTTCATTCCCTAGCATTTGGGAAGGAAACACTAAACATCCCCTTGGTTGAGATTTATAGCAAGACACTTCATACACTATTAAAAAAAAAAAAAAGTGATTCATTCTTCACAGGGTAGATGGGAAGTCACAGAGCAATTTATATTAACTTTATTGTCTGTTTTCACTGTTTTAGAGTGGAAATGGTGTCTACTATTTATACATTTATTCTCTTCCACTAGTGGTTTTTAATTTACTATTTTACTGGAGATACCACAAATTAAAGATGGAAAATACATTATTCTCTGTGTAGTTTAATACGTATTCCTTCTCCTTTCCAAAAGAGCAGAAACTTCTTCAATTAGTTCTTCTCATCACTGTAAATGATTTGGTCATGACTTTCCTAGTGCCTGTTGACACTTGCTGTTTTAATCACTATAAATAAGGTTGCCAGAGAACATTAGCCTTTATATGTACAGCTACTGACCCTTCAATACAAGGTCAAGTCTCAGACTCATGTATCAAAAACAAGCCACTGTTGGCCTAGTCTCACCCTTATTTTTGCAAGAAGAGATCACTGACTTCTGACTCATTTATCAGCTGCTGAAGATTTGTTTGTTTGTTTTTCCTTTAATTGTACCAAATGCTTCTTAGATGTCTGTAAACTTTGTTTTCATTTTGTTTATGTTTTCCTGGAAATGTGTTTTCCTGCAGAGGTTTCTGAAGCAGTCATCATCTCTTCTTTCCCAGATCTTCGTGTTTTGGGACACAAAATTCAAGTAGTGACCTGTCTGCTGCCAGATGTAGGATATCACATTATGTGTAGCACAGGGGAAAAATATGCCCAGAAACACAGATTTCTAAGAACTTCAGTCACTTATTCCAGGAATAATATTCCTGGTGTACACCATACTGAAACCGTGACCGCTGGGTGCTATGTTTTTTCACATACGCTCACAGCATGGACAGCAGTTCTACAAGCTGTACATTATTAGATCCAGCCAGTTTGCCTACTTACTAAGTCATATTTTATGGTTTGTGTCTGGCATAACTATGCCTTGAAAAACATTTGTTTCACGCTTGAAATCAGTCAGACCTGAAGACAGTGCTCTCTCTGAGACATTCCATTATGCCAATAGTACTCACTAACACAAGCTTAAGGTATCTCACCAAACTTTTACAGGAGAAAAAGAATGTTGTTTCAGTGACAACAAAAAAGACAGAATTAGATTTAAAAAACCTCTTACCGATATTCACTTGCCTAGTGTTACAAAAACAGTGGCTGAAAAATGGTTCATTAACTCATGAGTCAACAGTATCACCATGCAAGATACACTTGCGTGATGGGTTAATTCAAACTGAATCTGATTCCAGAGATGAGGAAAGCTGGAATCTCTTCTTTCTATTCTGTGATCCCTGTTCCTCCCAACTATACCTTATACTCCAGGAACATCTGTATGATAGCTGAGTTTTCTGAAGCACTAAATAATATGCTATCAGTTTTATCTCCCTTAGGTTGATCCCTGAGGTTAACTATTTCAAACCTATGAAGCCTGTCTACTGTATCTGATAACCAAAGTCTTTTGAATAATGCAGTGATCTTATTTTCATAATACTCTTTTAAAAGAAACAAAATCTGATTATTTCTTACATACACAGTCAGAGAAAAGAAACCCAAAGAGAGCATTGTTTTACACAGGAAATTTATGGCAGAGCCTAAAGCTTAAGCCCAGCTTTCTGCCAAGCCACTCTTCTGAGCATGAACCTCATAGGCATCCTTTCAGCTTCCCATTTATAGTCAAAAATATAGTTTATTTACATACTTAACATTTGTAAGAGTTGAGCTTGATCCCAGCCACAGTTCTCCCCTGCTATACTGCCGTAACCACACAAACAGGGACAAAATATTTCCACTAGTTTAAGGCAAATTAAGGAACACTCAAGCTTCTAACTTCCTCCAGTGGACTCTGTCTACGTGGAAAGGTGAAACTACATCTACTCTAATTTACTTTGGCATACAAACTCCTCCCCTCACCTGTTCTAAAGAGCAAAAGGTGACACATGCCCATTGGATATACATTTGCTCTAATGACTTATTTGGCAATTAGAGATTTCTAAAAAAGTTACCACAATTTTTTTCCTGTCCTACTCACTTATTCACAGAGGACTGTAGATGATTCCTGTGGTAGAGCACTCTTTAAACACTAATTTAAAGTAGCAGCAGCCAGTTCTGTTCAGCTACCCAAGGTTTGAGTAGGAAAAAAGTATGGAGTAGTATGTACTGAAGAAAATAAGGGAAAAAAGGCAAATGATTCAGGACTGGAATTTATGCAATTAAAGCAAAGCACTTCAGCAATCACAGTGTGCTGTGTAGCAATCTGCGACCAAGAACAGAGAACAATAAAACCATGTGGGAGTTAAAACTATGCATTGCCATATAGTAGATTGGGAGTACCTAACCCTGACAAATACCTGAGAATTTCTACTTTTTTGCACTTTCAGAATATCCCCAGAAATTAAATCAAATGTAATTCATGTCTTGAGGAACAGAAACTGTCACTTCTCTCTTTGAAACTGAGAGCTTGCCCCCACATTGTAGGAATGAAGTGAACTATGAGAAACCTTTCTGATAACAGGGGAAAATGCATCATTTCCAAACTGCCTTTTCCTTGTAATTAAATTCCACATAAAGGTTGTCATAGGAATAACATGCCAGCCAATGGCTCACATGAGAGACTTCTTTGTTGGAGTTTTGCATGGATTCAAAAGCTCCCATGTTTCTCATCTACTGCCATTGCTTTGGTTAGCTGTTTCTTTTCATCTCAAATTCTGATGCTACCAAACTCAGGGAAGCAGGTAGTAAGAAAGGTAGGGGGGATTGTGGGGAGAAGGCTGCCTGCTTCGATTCTTTTAAAATATTCTTTGTTGTTTTCAAAATATTTTTATAAGGGTAACTTGCTAGGGAATTATCTGTAAAAAAACCCACTGTTCCACTCCTAAGTGCTTCAGACTGCTGAGTGCCAGAAAGTGGGGGTGGAAAGGGAGGAGTTCAGCTGGCAAAAATGTGCGCCATGGAAAAGATATTTTCAGTAAAACACTAAACTTTCTTTTTTTTTTTTTCAGTTTAGTTCATTTTTTAATTTTTGGGAAAATAGTGCTATTTTTCATTCTCTGACCCATTTGTAATGTTCTGGAAAGCTCTATTCTGTGTGCTGAATAAACTTCTGGTAAAATGAAGATGTTGGTCCCTCAAAAATCTATCTCCAGTTGAGATTAATTATATTATAATAAAAGACTTTGGATGTTTTCAACCCACACTGGCCTATACATAGGTAGCAGTCACATGCACATAACAGGAGGGGTAGTCTAGAGGACAGAGTCCTGCACACACATTCAAGAGATAAGAAGTTTGTTCACACTGAAACACTACAAAGTAACATTGGGAATTAATTAGGGATCCCTAGCTGCTTGACGATAGTGCCATATGCGGATATTGACAGGCTTTTGATAGACATTTGTCAGTGAATTAAAATGAGCTGGCTAAATCTCTTGCTGACGGCAAGTACTGTCAGACTGTTGTCAAACCCTGAAAACAGAAAAAAAAAAAAAAAAATCAGTACAGAGCAACCAGCAGCTAAGAGATTAACCTGATGTTAACTGGGCTCCCCCCCCAGTTCAGGAACTAGGCTGTGGAGGGGTTGCATGTGTTTGACTTCTGGGCAGCAAAGTGTAGTGGAAGATGGGATGTGTGGGAGGTCATGAGCAGTAGCAACTTCAGGGGAATAGCTAACATGCTGTTAATTCACATCCTGACTTACTAAAGTAACTAAGATCCTGATCTGACTTCTCAAAATTCAGCAGTATGTATATTCTAATTTCAAACTTAGTTTCATCACCTGATAAGCAGCAGAGTGAAACATAGGCCACACTCACAAGAAAATTGGGAAACTCTTCTAGTAACTTCATAGTCAGCACTAGGAAACCATCTACACTAAACCTGATTTTTCCCGATTTCCCATAAGCTACTAAAAAAGTGGGGGGGGGGGGGGGGGGG
>VFFE01008976.1:1420100-1488497 GCA_008921705.1 Burhinus oedicnemus
GGGGGTGCTTTTCATCTGAAATACCACATGTATGGAATTCTGGAAGAAGAAAAAAAAAAGGATAAAACTCACTGTCTCAAATGAAGTAAATTATACAGTCTTCACTCTGAAATCCTTGGCATCTCTTAGAAGACATTTTGTAAGAATTTGGAGAAGATTCAAGGTATGTTCTCGATAGGTGCACATAACTCAAGGACTTTTTTTCTGCTTGATCTAATCAGCTGCAGTACCCATCTCTTCAATGTGCGTGTCTGATACTTGCAATCAGTCATCATTAATATAATCTTTTTAGGCATCTACAGAATAGTTTCTTTAAAACATACTATAAATAATCACAGTGCTCACAGCATCACTTCGCAGTTAATGTTTGACACTTCTGCCTAATGACCGTCTCTGACCTCATACAAGGGATGAGATGACCACATCATCTCCGACATGGTATAAATTATTTTGTGTCTGTATGGTGAAGAGTATTAACTTTGAAAAATAACCTAACCTTGACAATTTGAAGTGCCTCCTAGGACACCTACTCTTAGATATTATGTACTCAATAGAAAATTGTATTCAAGATACACAGTTTTTTAGACCTATGGGAAATACTATAAATCTCTGAAAGACCAAACTCCTAAAGAAAGACTCAATGGAACTTGCTGGAGCAAGGTCAGGATAAAATGCACACCTTCACCACAGGATTTCAGTGACTTCAGTCAAGATCTTCTTCCTAAGGTTTTCCATTTAAGACCAGCAATACTAGACAGTGAAAAGTTAAGCTCCAGTACCACAACATGCCAGGCTTCATGCCATGTTTGCAAAAACATAAGTGCTATATGGATCCATTTCTAACACACAGAGATTTTATTTGTATACAAGAGTTTGAATTACTAGGATCTACAGGGTATTCTATGTGCACCAGTTCTCATGCTGCACTAAAGGAGAAAGCTATGAGTTGAAAAAAAATGAAAAAATATAGATGGAAGAAAAAAGAAAAGGGAAGGTAGGTTCAACAGAGCACAGTGCATGAGAAAAAAGACTATCTCACCTAACAGATCTTGGAAATGCAGCAGAGGAAACTGGTCTGGTTTGTTAATTTTCTCTTTTTTCTTTTGCAAGCAAACAGAAATATATCAAAGATAGCTATCTCCTTTATCATTCACTCCTTCTATGCAGAAAAATCTGCAAGGCATCATGTTTAGAGCTAGTAATTTAGATTGGAAGTGGTAACATTATTTAAGTAATAACGTACAATAGAATATAGCCAGTTCTTTCTATTCATTACTAGTTTGTGCCCATACTGATTTATCTGTGAACTCAATTATTCACTTATTTTCTCAAATGAGTTTTCATTCAGAAAACATATTGTCTCTCTTATTAATGTCAGCCTTGATCAATGGCATGCTGAAGAGGATGAAAGTGTATGACTTGTTGAAGGGGCTTTGGAATAGGACCTTGTTTCCAAATTACTCACCACAGCCTCATTGCAAAGTAATTATGATTTTTCTTTGGTTTAATGTTACCTTATGCCAAGTAACTTCTCTTTGCCTTGCTGTTCGAAGTAGTATCTCTTTTAAAGTAATAGTATGCATTGGGTTCAAATTCATGCTGCTATTTTCAGTTACTTCTTTCCTGCTGACCTGTTAGAGGTGTATTTCCTTTCTTAATCTATAGTTCTGAAAAATATTGTTTGTATTTTCTGTGTTATTTGACAGCTATCTTAGGACTAGCTAGGTTGCAAAATATTTTCCTTTGGTTATAATTATTTTCTTTTGCATAAAATTTTTGAGAAGAAAAAGGAGGAGTGGTTATGGGGTAGAAGAATGTGCATAATATAGAGGTGCTTTTGCACATGTAATTTAAGATTTTCAAAAGTATTTAGATGCCCATGTATAGCCTGACATCTCATCAAAACCATCTAAATAATAAAAAACTTACTATATGATTTTACATATATAGCTATGAAAAGCTAACTTTTTTGTATGTAAGTTTCAGACATTTCCTTTCTCTCCTCGCTCTCTGCACTCGCACACCTCTGTCCCCCCTACCTGTATGTGCAATCTTTTCTTGAGCTAGCTTTAAGCTATTGCTGACTCTTTGCATGGCACACTTTGTATCATGTTAGATTCTTTAAAGACATGGCCAATGATGAAACATGAAATTAATTTCATTATATTTTGAAACAGTGACTTGAAGATTGACATTTCTGTTTTCACAAATACCCACTTATGTGTTTTTCAGGACAGAATATTGTTTCATTGAACACTTTTTGACAACTTTTCAACGGGCTGGTGGCCAGATATAGATATAAAATAAATAAGTTTATCATATTTTATACTTATTAGTCAAACAGTTTATGATCCCCATAAATAATCATACATCCATTTCACTTTGTGAAATCAGTATTTTAATGACAAGATTTTGTTTGTCTGGAAGAGAAAGTATAAAAACTGCATTCAGCTTTGTCTAAGATATATTTTCAATTATGAAAACATTTGAAATATTATTAATCAGAGTGATGAAAATATCCTTGTTTCTTCAACTTCAGCATAGGTGACAACCACGTTCATTGTCTTTGAAGTCTTGTCCTACCTTGATTTTTGGATGTTGTCATTGTCTATTTCTTTCATGCAATCTTTGGAGGATTTTCTCATTTACCTTCATCTTCTCAAATAGACTTCAAGAGAATGCCATTAATTCAACTCTATTGTCTTTCCAGATCATAACCCTAAAGGAATCCATACTAGAAGTTCATGAAATGCTGTGCCTCATCTCCAACGACAGCTGAACACAGATAATAAATAGAATAAAGAATAATAATAAAAAAGCATATTTTAACACTTCCTCTGATCAATTCACCCATTTGCAACTTAAGGAGCTAGGCATATTTCCTGTGCCTTTAGTAGCCCTCAGTGGATTTCTATGGCTTACAATCATATTGCTTCCCATATAACCTTTAGCCACAGATGTTGTGAATGCAAGAATTTCCACAGCTTAACTGCATGTTGCCTGAAGAATTACCACCTTCTGTTTGCCTTGAACCTGCCATGGTCTAGCTGCCTGTTATGCCCTAATTCTTGATTACAGCTTTATCCAACACAATCAGTCCCTTTCCAAGCCACTATTGATTTTTTTTAAAGTCTATCATATCCTTCTTCACATCTTTTCCAGGATGAAGAATCCTAATTCAGTTGTCTCTTAAAATGAAAGTACCCATAGTAATTTACTGGCATAAGCAAATAATTGTCACCTTAGTACTCATCCGCTTTTCTAGGTGATTTTTAAGCACACTGTATGACAGAGGTTCCTGCAGAAGTATTCTGTCACTGTGACCCTGCTAATAAACTTCAGTAAAAATTATTAAACCTACAGACTCTCCAAGAAATTCCTCTTTAACCATCAAGCTTTTGAAGGCTCTCATCTTGCATCACTACGTTGTACCACTGTATTCTCTAGCCTTGACAAATAAAAGCTTAAACAGCTTAAATTCATTTAGACATTGACTTTGCTAGTCCACAGTTCTTCCCTGGCCATCCCTTATTTTCTCTCCTTCCCTGTTATATCAAAGAGAATCTGTCATTCACTACCCACACTATCTCTCATTCCATTACGGGGAGGTAATTCCCTGCTTGGAGAGGCCCATGAAGCCTTGATAAGGTACTCTGCACCATCATGTTTGTTCTGGGCAAAGAAGCTGCATATAAACACAGAAAGCTGATCTTAAACATTTATTTTTCCATTATACCTCAAAAAATAACATACAGCCAACCTTCAACATAAATTGTGAACTAATATTCTAGATCTCACAGCCTATTATGTTGCCTACGATCTTGCTCCATGGGTTTAAAGCTTTGCCCTGCAAACACCTTTATATTTGCTCTCACATACTGTTGGACCCATGTTTTGCAGAATGCAAATCATGGATAATACAGTCCTGACCCACAGCTAAAATTCGTTGGCACCAGAGGCCATATGCACAAAGATATTTGTAAACCTAACTTTCCAGTGATGTCAGAGGGGAGAAAGTGTTTTTATGGTCTGAACTCAGTGAAATAACATTAAGAGATGCATCTTAATATTTTTGTATCATTGAAGTGGTTTCAGCCCTATTTAATAAAGACAGATTGAGTTTACATATCAAAGTAATGCTTGTTTTTATTGATTGTCAGTATGTGCAAGATACACAAATCTTTATATATCATTTGGAATTTTGACTATGTTAACATCAATCAGCTGATCAGTCAGCTTAACTAGGAACAAGCACATCCAAAATCTTTGTTCTGCCAAATACACATTTGAATTACACAAAGTATAAATACATAAAACAGCTGAAACATCTGAAGAGAGTTCAAAGTTCTCCAAAGGACCCCTGTTGCCTTCCATCAGGCTCAGAACCCTGCTGTTTAGAAACATTAAATGCTTGCACTCATTCTAATGTTTTGTTGTAAAGATTTTATCTGTTCGACTCACTGACAGTACCTAATTGCTGTTGTCATCCCCAGTCACAAGGGACTGAGGCTGAAGAGTAATTGTATATAACTTTTAACATCTGTCTTGGTTTCTAAGTTCTACAGATTTTTGTGTCTAATCCTAAAGTTTCAACTCTTATTTGCACCGCTTGAAAAGCTTGTCTAGTCAGCCCACTTTTGCCTCACCTCATTATTGTTCTCCATTCTGCACATGGCAGCTAAACAATGAAACATGGCATTTCACCTCTACCATATTTTGCTGAACATCAGAGGTCATGAATTCAAATATTTGCACTGTTTGGAACTACTTTTGTGACAAAAAATGTCTTCTTCCACCCATTCATACTAATATACTTAGTGGTATTTGATATCTTTCATGTCTAGTACTCCCGTTTTTGAAGGATATTGCATTGTTTATTAGCTCTAGAGCTACAATTTCACAGTGAACTCATGGACTTGGACAGCATGCCAGATGAACAGTGTTTTTCACAGAAAAATATTTTTTACAGAAATAGGAAGTTCCGGCTTCAGTGATTACAAGTTTTCTTAACTGGCACCAGAAGTAACTCCACCTAACAAGAACACTTTGCACTTCATAATTAATCAATTGTAAGCTGGTTTTGTTCTGTTAATAAGTATTATCGCTAATATATTGCCACAGTTCATACTTCAACAGTAAGTAACTGCACTTGCAACAAGTTTTTCATAACAGGTTTTATTCTTCCTCTGAAGAACCTCACTTTTGAAAGACTATATTTTCAATATCTCAGGTTTATCCAGAAACATGCATCAGACCTGTTCCTATCTTTGCCATGTGATGTTTATACTGTCTAGTCAATCCTGTTTATAAAATATACCTTTATTCCTTGGGTGCTTACCTTGAATTGCACGTAGTGGGAAAGAACATCAATTGGCCCTTAGCTTCTTCATAAACATAATGGAAAGATAAGGAGTAACTGAACTCCAGGGATAAAGCAAATAATATTGAATTATATGCCATAGACACTAACCAGCCAGATTAGGACAAGAGATAAGCAATAATTTTTATTACATGATATAAACAGCAAGAGAGAACAGAGACAGGTGAAACCTCAGAAAACTCCACCTTGTACTTAGCATGGTTGGGGCTAAGCTGGTACTGGCATAGACTTTTCTTGGGGCTGTGCATGAGGCTTTTTCTTCCTGCTCTGGGACATCAGAAGAATGAGTGTTTTCTGTATTTTTTTCCATGTCTTTTTAATGAATCACAGCAGGCTATGCCTACAATACACAAGCCTTTAAAATATTTACATGTCACCTCAATAACTGTACATTAATAGGTACTTCACAGAATACCTTCTATTGACATTTTTCATTGTTGTGTCCAAAATGCATGATCATTTAATGTTTTTCACAACGTGCATGCACAATACTTGTTTCTCTCAAGCTAACAATATTAACAGTGTCTGGGAGTGATAATCCTGAATTTAAGATTTGTTTTTACACAATCAGATGTTCTTATTCTTCCTCTTCTCCCTTCCCTTTCACACACTTCCACACCCACTTACCTTTGGTGTACTGCCCTTGGGATACACACTTATGTGGCTAGCATACAGAGTTTATGTAGGTTTAGAGACATTCGAGTGACGTGAACAGAGGGAAGACACATAAAGGCTTTTCATGGTATTGGGGCTGACCTTCCCCAGCTGTCCTGTCCCACACCCAACCTGTCCATGTGTTTGCATTTTTCTTCCTGCACAAAATCATTTCACCTGATTTCTGTTCTTCCCTAACCTCCCACTGCCACCTTACTTCTCCTTCACCTTTCTCTGTAGAAGCTTAACTCCCCTTTTAGAAAAATCCAGTCATCCTCCCCAATCCTTTACATATTATTGTGGTACTCCTGCTGCTTTACAGACTGGGTTGTATCTGCCTGCGAGAGTGCATGTATGGTTGCCTTTTTCTGTATTATACAGAGAAAAGGGCAAAATGCCTCCTCTACTTTGTTCAAGTGAGTTTATAGGCAGAGTATGAGCACAGCCTCACTAACAAGGGATAGCACTTTGCACAATGCAGCCTTCTTTTGTTTGTCCCTGCACAGTCCTATAATAAACATTACATTGTTTTTCACACTGTGGTCTATGCACAAACCTAGAACAAGACACATATCGCTGCTTTTGATGGCAGAGGAAACACACTTCATGTACGTGCATAAGCAATACATTTACTGGCAAAGTTAGCAAAGACTGTTTGAGTAAGTGTCGCAGCTGAGTGCTCTCTGCTGCCTGAGATGAGGTGCAAGTGTGGTTGGGTGTGGGACAGAGTGCTGTGAGGACAACTGGGCTGGAAAGGGAAGCGTCAGCAGTCACCACAGCTGTGGCATGTCATACCTTCCCAAAGTTTTCACCACTGCACGTTCCCAAACCTAGACTTCTGGCAGAGAATGAACAGCCAGTAATAACTAACTTCTGGCCCTTCCCTGGTAGAGCTGCCAGCCGTGTCAGGAAGCAGCCTTCTCTGCCTGGGCCTGCAGGTGTACGGTGTATGTAAGCTGTTTAAAGCAACAGTTAGAAGGCACAGGCAAATATGGAGCAATGCAATAGCCTTTCATTTCCTGCAGAGACCTGTCTCTTGCATTCACCACAAGGAAATTGAAGTTCAATTGAACAGTCTGTTATAAGAGCCTACATTCACCATAGAACAGAGTTTCTTTAATAGATTGTAAAAGGCTAAAACTCAGATGGTAGAAAGAAAATGTCTCTTAATTCCCTCCAAAGGGTTTCTCCCATCTTTCACTGGAGCATCAGGCTTTAGTCAGTCATGAGGCATGTATTTAGATAGATGGGAAACGTAAAGGCACTTCTTTGATCCAATATCACAGGTCTTCGTGTCCTTTTGGATTTTTCTTGGATTTACGTAACAGGTAACAAAGTTTAAATAAAATATTGTAATATTGTAAGCATCTTCTGAGGTGAAATTATGATTCATACTATGTTGATAATGCAACGGGATGGTGAACGCGATGATACAGCATGGATGGTGCCATCCAGAAATCATTGGTTTTCTGCTGCTTGTTGGTGAGGTGTCAGTGTCGGCCCAGCAGAAGCAGCACTGTCCCAGGCCATGCAAGACCAGGTCACGGGCATCCCATCCTCGCGGTTACTTTCCTTCTTTGAAGGGAAAATATTGCTGACAGAAAGGCAAAAGCTCAGTTTGCTCACACTTCATGAAGGGATAGGTGGTGGGGAGTTTATTTTAGCCTTTTACAGAGCAGAAATGGTGCCCATGATGAAATGTTTATTTGATTTGGTTTTGATGGGGTTCTTTTGCCTAGCTGGCAGAAGCAAGCAGATGCACATGATTTTGGTTATCAGTCTGGGAAAAAAACAGGTACCTGCTCTGCCACAGTCACCTGAGGCAAGAAAGGGGTAGGCGTGTGGGACTGGGCTGAAGGCATATTCATTAAGGATGGAGCCAGCATTCTCCATCACAAAAGAGAAATAACGCCATTCTGTTTATGGGGTAACAAGACTGAACAGGACAGAGACTCACTCTTGATATCACATCATTTCGGCTTTCAGCACACATTGGGCATGGAGGGGTATGTAAACATTGAGAAGCTGCAGAAGGAAGTTTATGTCATTTTGTTTGAGCTGGACTATATATCTTATGAAACACCAGTGGGTGTTGTTTAGTATTTGTGTGTAAAGCTAAAAGCACAACAATGCCAACAAGAATGAGATGGAAAAAGGTCCATGACTACATGGGTGTCTCAAACTGGAAAGCTGGTATTTCTATTGAAGTTGTAGTGCACTAGCACTAAGATTTAATTCTCCTCCAGCAGTAACTGTGCAACTGAAAATCTCTCCCACAATACATTAGCAAAGAGTGGTAAATATAATGGTAAAAGCTAGAGGGGTGGGTGGAGGACAAAGGCAGAGATTAAGAAACTGGTGCATAAAAATGGCCTATAGATAGGCTCACTAATTTGAAGCAAAAACTCTGAAATTAAGGCTCTTCTGAAAAATCTAAAGCACAGCTCCAACCACATATGAGTTGAGCACCTGGATTGCTCTTGTTTAGCATTTGTATGTAAAGGTAAACCCACCATTTCCACCATAACTGCAGCCAACCCTGAGGACTCAGTGACTTTCAATTGAAATCATTGCATTTTGGAAGAGACCACAGACTTGTGCCTGCCACATATTTGATCAGCAGAAGAATTTGTATCAGAGACCAAGGTTATTAGGGTCCTGATATCTTTACTGGTTTCCAGGTCAACTCTCCATGAGTTACTTCACCTCCTTTTTGATATTTACTTTGCAGCTTGAATGCTGCTTTCAGAAACTGTGTTGGCTTTATTGTTGTCTCGCTTTTGATACATATACCTAAAATTGATGTTCATACAGACTCTGCCAAAAAAGAATGTGTTTCAACATACAGCTAAGAACAAATTTTATCTTTCCCAGTCCATTGTGGAAGAAACAATGAAAGTGACACCTTTTTTTTCCACTAGCAATTCTAATTACTTTATTACAACGACATGCTGCATTTACCATCCTTCTTTAATTACAAAGTTGGTGTAAACGTCCCATGATGCCACACCTGTGCTGATGTGTACTGTTGAATTCTTTCTTTGTGCAAATAAGATGTAAAAGGGAGAAGGAATTAATTACTGTGACAAATTGTCAGAATAGCACTTTCAAAAAGATGAAGTGGATACCTTGCAATCACGAAAAGAAAGGCAGAGGGTGGAGGGGTAGGAGGAATACATTTTAAAAGTTTGTCAAACAAAGGCAAAGCTGAGCAGCTTTAACTAAAATACCTTTTATTGGCTTTCCTGTGGTAATGCCTGAGAACCCTAGTCTTGGGCTTGTCTGTACCCTCCCTGCACTGCACTCATTTCTAATGAGGTACTTACCACACCAGAGTCCATGTTCTCACAGCTGCTTTCAAGTGACATTGGAAGGAGGCGGAGAGTCCTAGTGCCATTATACATACAGCATCTGGGGCACATTATTCTTGCAAAACCAACTTTTTTTAAAGAAATTATTGTGAGGAACTTTTGTTATTATAGCTGACCTAATCAGCTGCAAGATTGTTAGAACAGTAGAGGAGACTGGCATTGAAAAGGAATATAACAGGAAAACGGGTGACTTGGTTGGGGGGGTCTTGTTTGTTTGTTTGCTTATTTGTACTTTGCTACTATTATAAGCAGTTAATCTGTTCTGGTCTCTGATGAATTCCTCCTAATATGCAATCCTGGGGAAGGGCACCGTTTGAAGAATGCATTCAGCATTAGTTTAGCTTCATCAAAGGTTCTAGGCCAAATCTGCAGATTGGCAGATCTCCAGTGGACCTCAGCCAGTTATATTCAGCTGAGTATTTGACCCGGTTAAAAGTATGATCAATATCATATTTAGTGTTCTTACCCCAATGCAAAGCACATTTGCACAGACCTATCAGTTATCTAGTAAAACAGTATTTCTAGGGAAAAGAGAGGACATGACTGAATTCATTTTAAGACATTAGGAAGCATTATACCTTCTGTTTACAAGTAACCAGCAAGGCCAACTCTGTTACTTAAAGAAACATTTTACAATAATAATCATTGCCATAGACAACACTGACCCAGTTTATAATAAAAGATGAAAGCTGATAACCCTCACAATTGCATTCTACTCACTATTATATAACTGAAAAATCTTCTCACAGAAACAAATGTTTGTGTGAGTCCTCTAGACGCTTCACTTTATCACAGTTTCCTCTGTATACAAGGAGATATTCAAGAAAAAAAGAAAAAAATATAAAGTACCACTTGTGCAATGTTTTATAAAATAAAACCACTTATTATCAAAATATCATTTTGAATGACAACCATCTTCCTATTGTTTAGTGCTTTTCTTATACCTGTTAGTCATCTCTGGGAAAAAAGTAAGGGCAAAATTTTAATCTCTGCTGTCATCTCACTGCCTTTTTGTTGAAACTTTTCAGTTTCTGCTATATCTCTTTGAAAATTAGATTTCCAACTCTGTATTCAAGATGGAACAGCCAACCGTGTAATTCCATAAGTGCTCTATAAATCCTTCATTGTGCTACTTTACAAACTGCCATTTCTGACTGCTGTTATACTTTGAGCAGCTCCTTCTACTGACCTGCTTACAGTGTGCCACAACTATGAGCACTCACAACATTTACAGCCTATCCAAAACTGATCAGCTGAAACTTTCCTCTGGAGGTTGTAACAACTTCATTTCTGCATTGAATGTAACATATCACTGGAGAAAACACTAGGCTAATGGCTGTAACACCATTCTTCCACTAGGCACATATGAGTGAAACGATATGAAAAGTAAATATCATCATTTTCTGTGATTTTCTCTGCTGGTGCATTGTAACTAATTTCACCAAGTGATTGGTATTTATTTAAAACCTTAACATCTTCCAAAAACTTTGTACAAATAAATTCATTTTCATGTGGCTTGTACTCCCACTATGTTTGCTTTCAATTCCCTTTTGAGAGAAAGGGTTTAATAAACATGGTACTCAGATGCCGATACCACTTCTAAGCTGAAATGGACAGTTGGTTTTGAGATTATTAAATCTTAACTTTTAGGCAGAATAGGAAGAGAATGATACTTTATTACCTATAAAGACCAGTTCAGGCTGCTTGATGCAGCTTGTAATTTATCTTTTATGTTTAGTCTTCACAAAGAAATGTCCATACTGCTGCAAAAAAAATTATTTAATAACTTTGAAAACATATTTTAAAAAAAAGTCGTTTCCTTAGCTCTCAAGGAAAAGAACTATTAAGTCAGTCCAATTAGTGTTCTTCAACTTCAAAACAGTCTATAAACATATACCTCTTAAAAAGTAGCACAGTAGATAGATACGTGTCACACCACTACCTTATAGATGAGCAAGCTTCATCAAAGAATTTACTTAATGCACCTGAAGAGAGAGAAGAGTGAGGCTCAGTAACAATGTTAGAAGTCAAAAACCTTTTACGTCAAGATTTTCCTGAAAATGCATATATCTGTTGCTGTAGCCTTTTCATTATTTGTTAAGGTCTGATCCATTGTCCCCTGAAGTGAATGGAAATACTTCCACTACAGTCCTAACTACAAAGGACAGTTCGAGAAAAGTGCCTGCAGCCACGCTGAATGGGAAAAGCTGGAACTGTTTCAGCAGCAGAAGGTGTGCAGCCTGGTTGTCAAAGAAACATCCACTGATTATATCACCACTGGCCAAGTTTTCTGGGGCAGAAACAACAGGGCTATTCAAACAACAATTAGATGCACTTCTGCAGAGCTATCTAGATAAGAAGGGATAAACTCTTTAAGGTGGCAGCTTGCCAAATTGCCTTTTGGATCCTAACACTTGTTCCTATGCTACTTCTGGAAGAAAAAGCAAGGCCGTTAGGGATAGGTCTATGCAGAATACAAAGATCTTTAGTTTCACTACCTAGAGGAAGCATTAGAATTGTGCATTTGATCCTCATAGGAAATATAAAAAAGCACAAACATTAGCAAAGTTGGCCACTGGTAGGTGAATGTCCTTTTCTGGTCTGTTAGTCTGAACTGCACGTAGCACAAGCAAGGATGGATGGAGAAAACTAACGCCTGGTGAAGTGCCTGAGTTTCCCAAAGGGGCAAAGTATTTCAAGAAAAAGGTTGCACCCAATGTCAGCAGACCTGTGTCAATCAGCAGAGCTGATACAGGCTGTAGGACCACACTAACTGGTTTTTAAACTCTGCTGACCTCCATTCAGTCAAATCCAAGTCAGCCAAAGTTTCCTGGTAAAGACACCAGCTGTAACATCTCATCTAAACACCCAGATTGCTAGCTATGGCTTCCAGCCATGTGTGGTCTTTTTATAAAGTTTATTGGCTTAAAAACTTCTAGTAATAGTGTTTTGGCCTGTCCAGTCTTTGCAAGTTATTTATTAAACTATTCTAAAAATTATATAAAATATTATTTCTGTCTCCTTGTAGCTGATGACATGATGTCAAGACTCAGCTTCTATGTGTGGCTAGAGTGAGTAACTATGGGAGAAAGCTATCTGGCTTCATGGAGCTTCCTGGCAGATGAGTACCTTATCAAGCAGACAAGACCAATTCTCCTCCAACTGGGAGGTCAGTACAGTACAAAGATAATGAAGTTCAAATCCAGGAGAGGATTAGGAAAATATCCTCTAAAGACATTTTCTTGGATTTAATAGAAAAGGAGAACAAGATCAGGCAGCCTTGAAGTGGATCTGTAAGGGTCTATTACAAAGATTGATAGAAGCTAAGTTAATTTAACCTAAAACATGTATATGGCAGTGTAAATGTATAAAAGTGAATCCAGCTTATGAGGCACTGTTGGACAGCTGCAACCAAGGATAGTTTTTTTGATGTGCAGCTATATTTTCACTAAGCAGAGTAAATTCTCTCCCCGTGCAACTCCCCTTCTGCACTCCTGCTGTTTGGGTGAACAGGAACCCACAACTATCTATCTAACACACTCTGGTCTGCAGTGTACGAGTACAGGCAA
Organism: Burhinus oedicnemus; assembly: GCA_008921705.1. Taxonomy (NCBI): domain Eukaryota; kingdom Metazoa; phylum Chordata; class Aves; order Charadriiformes; family Burhinidae; genus Burhinus; species Burhinus oedicnemus. The sequence continues at coordinate 1,433,075 of VFFE01008976.1, forward strand.
AACCAAAGACTTCTAAGTACTCATCTGCAACCAGGATGTTTGATAGTTTTTCATCAGGGTATATCCAGATCACACTTTGTCAGGTTTGGCCTTTTCAAGCTTCAGCGAGCTAGGAAATGGCTTCCACAAGCATTGTCAGCAATGATAGGAGCCAATACTGCTAAGTAATAAGATTGTTTCAGTTTCTGACAGAGTTCATATTTTTAAATAAGACTTGCAATAAGAGTTGATAAGAATGAATTCTGGGACAATTCAAAGTGTCGGATTTAAGTGACATTGATCATTCTGATCATTTTCTGTGCTTGATCACAGACTTGCCGTATCTGCATAAGCACTCTCTTTTGGAAAGTTCAGTAAGATATGTTATGTAGTAACTGCACTGTTTTTCTCCTTAAATTTAATTACAGATTCTACAGAAATCTTCCATGAGAGAGCCATAAAAAATGTAGGGACGTGGCTCAGGCTACATTGCTCTGCTAGAGTTTTTCAGATGTAACAAAGCTGGAAATCTCCTCTCGTGCATCTACGTTTGCACTCTGAATCCATCTTCATAGATAAGAGGAGTCAGTGACAGTAATTATAATGTTGAGAGCTCACTGTTGAGTTACTCTCTCCCTGTTTCTTTTGAGAAAAGCAACAAAAGTAAGGCAGATGTTGGTTTCTTCACAGAACATTTCTCTACTTTCCACAAGTTTGCTATACAGGGCAGAGGTGGGGAAGAAAAGTGTCTATGCTAGCTACAAGTAATTTTTTACATTTGTAAACTCCATACTTAATATAAAGCAGCTCACGATATCAAAATATTTACTCTGACCGATGTAAATAGGAACTACAAACATTAGCAGGGATCAATCCAACCTAAAAAACCTATGATTAAACACCAGCTTTTCAAATTTCCCACAGATTTCTATAATTGCCATATTTAGATGCTAGTATTGGAAACTCACAAGAAGTGGTAACTGATAAAAGAAAGAAGCTGTATGCAAGCATATTCGAAGTTTCCAGTTTGAAGTGTAAGAAGAGACAACTCTGATACATGAGAGTTCGAAGAGGTGGTTATAAAGGTCTGCTTGCATGATTGGGAGCAGGCATTGCAGTTTCCTCATTTTGGCATCGATGTACTAAGAAGGTCTTCTATTTCTCTCCATAATCCAGATGTCTTATCATTTCTGGATATTCTCATGGCAAAGAAATAAGGGCAAAAACAAAACAAACAAACAAAACCCAACAATACCACCCCCCCTTCCAACAAACCATGCCACAAAATCTTTAAGGGACAATGCAAAAACATGTTTCTGGGGAACATCCATTAGCAGCAGAATTGACTTCATTTCATCTAAGCCTTAGGACCCTTTAGTTTCAATCCTCCGAACAGTGTCGAAAAAAACATCATGGAATATGCAAGTTCATAATTAGCCTCTAACTGCACAATAGAATACAATTTTCCTCCAAACACAATGAGGCATTTCAGAATGGTATCGTGCACAAATTCTGCTAGAAATTCACTTACTAAGTGTTATTTATTAAATAACTGTAAAATCCATTTAAAAATGAGCTATACTAACACCTTTAAGGAAACAAATGTCTGTATGTCAGGGTGTGTTGGCACAGAATCAGACACAGTCCAGAGCAGAGGCTAGTGACACAGCAGCAAAGGGTGTTATCGTGCCTCACTCACAATTCTTCGTATTCCCCTCTGTGAACTTCTAGGTTTGACCATGAGCAGCTGGAAGGAGGTGGAGTGAGCTAGCAGAGGGGCCACGGTGGGTATGCCCACATCCTCCAAAACCACCTCCACCATTTTGTGCATTTTAGAAACCAAGTGTCACCATTCAGTTTAAACACAATGGCTTCAACTATAAAACAAAGCTGAACAACTTACGCTGTTCAAAAGGACCATCTCCTCCAAGGGTAATGACAGACAGAATATGCCCCCTGCTTTCTGTGGAACAAAAAGTGTAAGTATCACTGTGCAATTGATCTGTGTAATCTTAACTAGCTGAACAGCACCTAGAAAAGTCCAGTTTAAGAGAATTACAGTTTTACGTTCCCACGTAGATCTCAGGCACTGTACAATCCTGCCATCTGCTGGGCAGAAATTTTTAGCTCTCAGCAAAAACTTTTGAAGAAGCTTGGCAATATTCTGGAAAGCATACTGCAGTCCTGGCCACTGAATTTTTACAACCTTTTTTTTTTTTTAAATTGTGTCGGGAGAAAAAGTATCACCAGGTGGCACTGCCACTGTGGAAATGGAGATGAAAGGGTGACAGTGCTGGTACCTAAAGGACACCCAGTCAATGAGCCTGACCCCACTGCCGAGCCTTTCTTCATGGATGGTTAATTCCAAAGCCTAAGAGAGTGCCCCTAAACAACAATCAGTGGCTTTAAAACACTTAAGTACAATTCCAAGCACAAATAGTAAATTAAATGCAAAGAATTTCCCAAGAAAGGGTTCAGTTTCCACTTCAACCATCCTCTTCATACTGCGTTCTCTCAGCAATAGTAAAGGCAGATGGTCCTGAGGAAATAAGCTGAAATACACTTGAACACAGGAGTAATTTGACGGCCATTGGGACTGTCAAGGGCTCTAAAGTTAAGCTTTGGTTTTGGCTCCATCATCACCTTGCATGGCCAGACTTCTTAAATTTCCCTCCATTTCAGTATACACAAAAATATAATACAATACACATATGTATATATAAAACATACAACACAATTAGTCCATGCATGACAACTTTGACTCTGGAAGTCTTTGATTAGCATTTTGGTTACATAAGGAAAACCAAACTCTGTATACAAGTTAGGCAAAAAGACTTCCACTCTCCTCACACATCTAATTAAATGCCGCCAACCTTTTCCCCACATTTAGAAATCATCACATCAGTCAGCAAGAAACCTGTGGGAGGTAACAGCACCCATTATCTTTCCATTCTCCTGAACCACCTGGCCAATCTCCCCACCACCCAGACTTTCCACTGAACAGACTAGCACTCAACACTTAACTCTTCAATCTCCATTTTGCTTACATTAAAATGCATCGCTTCTGAAACTCAAGTTCCTGTGAGTTAGTACACTGTATCATTTATATAAGAGCAAATAAATTCTAATGAAAAGGAAAAAGCAACTATGTAAAAATTGACAAACTGAGATGGACTATCAGATACCTGATGTGTTCTTGTCTCTGAGAATGCTGGAAAACAAGTTAATCGTGTCCTCTAAGACCTCTTTTTATAAATAAAGGTTTATGTCTATGTAACATGTCCCTGAAACAGTAGCTCCTCTCTTTTCTCACCACTTTTCAACCACCAAGCTCTCCAAGTTGTAACAAAAGTTCTCCATTCCCCTCGATAACTTAGAGATGTCACACTATAGCTGTATTGTCAGTGTCACATTGTTAAGCACTGATGAGCATGCCACTGATGGAGCATCTAAAGTACAATCAGCTGCTGTCTGCAGCACAGAAGGCCTTCAGACTAAGTGTGGTTTTGAATGAGACATTGGAATCCGTGCCCACAGCAGAAATAAGCATCATATGCACAGCCTAGTAAGCTTAAAAGGTACACATACAGACATACATATACAGACATAGATTTAATACTATTATGTACATATGTGCCTGTAGCACGGCTTCAAACAGCTGACAATTATACAAGCAGAGATAAGCAGATTTGGTTATAGCAAATAAAAGCCATCTATTTCCTGGTTCATATACGTATCAGCTTTCTTGCTCCACAATAATAGCATCACAGAGGAGATTATTGCAAAGCTACAATGACATTTAAGCTCACACTTTTGCCTAGGCAAGTTTAACCCTCCAGTGGAGGAGACTCCAAGGAAGATTCAAGTGTGCTTTACAATTTTAGAACAGCCCAGGTTGGAAAGGACCTTGAAAGATGATCTGGTCCACCCTTTTGTTGGAAAGGGAGCCTAGATGAGATTATCTAGAACACTGTGCAATCCATCTTGAAACTCTCTACCACATCCCTGGGAAGGTTATTTCAGTTTACTCCCTTCCTAGATAGGAATAAGAAAAAAAAAGGGGGGGGGGGGGGGGGAAGGCATAGGTCTATGCCAGCGTACTGATGCCTAAAGCATAGTCATGTCATCCACTGCCGCAGCAATGCCCTAGCATCAGGGTTCACATAATGCTACAAGCAATCTCCAGACAAACAGGAATCACAGTCTTGAGAGCCTCTTCTGATCATGGAAAACCACCAAAACACTAAAAATTCTCCATTTTTCCAAACTATGTATCAATCAAAAGCAATCTCCCCAGTTAACGTGGCATACTCAGTGCTGTAACAAGCTAATGCAGGCTGCTACAGGCATCTTTGTTGCCATTCTTGTTACCTCTTATTGCCAATTTAAATGCGTTTAACGCTATAGAGAGCATTATGTGGTAAGGTATAGAGATAAATTTTGTTGTCTTAACTGATGACTTGCTTGACTATATCACAGAAAAAAAAAAAAAAGAAGAAATTAATTCCTTCATTTGCTTCCTTCCCTTTTCTTGCAGGAGATTGAGTACTTATTAGCAACCTCCTAGCCCTCTAATTTCTAGCCTTATCTAGGCAGTCCATCCTGACAGCCCCTCTGTTCCTGATCTTAATAGGCAAACTTTCTGCAGGAGCGAGACAAATCAGCTCCCTCTTCCCAAAACAGGCAAAGTCATAAACAGCAAACAAACTTCAAGGGCTTAGCTAGCTCCTCCTCCACTTGCCTCTTGCAGTTGTCATTTTTTTTACTCTCTGTGCCTCACTCAGCTACCCAGGGCCTGCAGATTTGCAGCTCCCTAGTTCCAAAATCCTTCCCTAGCTCTCATGGTGGTAAGGAGCATGTCCCACAGCTGCCTGTGCCACAGCCAGCAGAGTCGGCCACTGCTGACAGAGACCTTGGGACTGCTGCGCTGTGTGCCCACATTATGAAGGTCTGTTTGCCACAGCTTGGCAATACTTGTTGCCTTCCACCTGCCAGGCAATGGCAGGACCCACTACCTTTACTGCCTCCCCACGCAGGGCCATATGATGATTTAGTGCATGTGGGAAGACAGGGAAGGCATAGATCCTTTCATGTTCTGCACAGTGGCTCCTGGTTGCACTGTCACAGTGGCTGAGCTTGCGGTGTACATGGCACACAGGGACAAAGAACTTGCTGTTGGACAACACCATAGTAAATGATATCCCTCTCCTAAAACGGCCTGTCTCCTTGGGACAAGCTTTGCCTTCAAACAAGCATTACAGTGCTTATGATGCAAGGTTATGCTCTGGGCGCTGCTCCTTGCTCAGCAGCTGCCTGGCAGACAGCACGCCTCACACTCACTGTCACTTGGTCAAGTGCTTGCATGATTCCTGCTGTTGAGGGACACACATCCAGCTCCACTCTCCCCAAAGGTGCCAGCCTAAGTGCTTGTGGGGTCCTTGCCTGAATGGCAAGGGGTGCAGTGTGAATGCTAAGATGCAAGCTAGTAGACCTCCAAGGGCAGACAGAGCTGACAGCTCCCAGACAATCTCAGAAACGCTCAGTGTCACACATATAGCTCCCAGACTGACTCAGATACAGCATTTATCCAAACTATCCAAAACTGCAGTACAAAAGAACACGTGGACATCCTATAAATATGTTTGTGTACAGTCAGACAAGAATATAAGTGACATTGTGTTAGATTATCAGAGGTATAATGTAGCACATTGATCTATCTGGTATAATTAATTATCTGCTTATTTCTAGATATGTTCCATGAGATATGCATTTACCACTGGCAATTCTTACTGACTGTAAATGTCAGATGATTCTTTCAGTGTTATCTAATACAGGAACTGATTAAGCAAAGCAATAAAATTTGCTTATTATCTATGATTCTCTCTCTGTACAGCAAAGCAATGAATCGGAAGATTCACAGCATTGCCAGTCCATGCGTGTACCTTAACATGAAATAGTTTGTAGAATAGTTGGTATTTTAATTTAAAACCCAGCTGCTGGAGTCATGTATTTATGAAGAACTTCTGTGGTTTTATGTTTACCCACATAAGTGTATTTCCAGACTTCATAGAGATATGTAAACGTTATTATTCAGAAGGTACTTGTATTTTTTTAAAGTGTGAATGTGTGATCTTCAAAAACTCTCACAATAATTGTTCTAAGAAAATACTTTTCTGTTTTTAAACATTAAGATATACAGCTATGCATGACACATCTCCTCATAGTAGATATCAAGACTTTGATACAATCTCTAATCTTAATAAAGAAAGCTCTGAATTTTCAGAGCCTGTAAATCAGATTTGGAAAGAAGACATACCAGCAGACAGTTTTTGCTAACTAGGTTTTGTAGTACCAAATTTCACTGTGTCCAGCATTTAAAAATGGTTATTGAGATTCAAATACTGATTAGTCTAAAAAAAATTCATTAAAGAATGTATTTAGATAAGTTTTCTGTATATGCTGTTGCTGGATCATGTAGAGCTCATCCTAAGAGGCCTTTCACTGAAAATTAGAGGACTATAACCTTTCTTTTGAACAAGAAAGAAAAATAAGCTATTAACTTGATTCCAGGTCTTGAAGCCTTAAAAAAACCACAACCAACAAATGATGGCCAGCTCTTCAGAAAGCTCCAAGAGGCTCAGCAGTACTGATGCTTCATTGTCAAGAAACATGAGTTTTCAGTGGTATAACAGCATCTGTATCATTCACCTGGGATAAACGGAATCCAGCCCATTCTGACAGTACATAGGTGGCAAAGTAGGGATCAATCAAAGTTGGGACAATCCCAAGCACAAATACAGGCTGGGCAGAGAATGGATCAAGAGCAGCCCTCAGGAGAAGGACTTGGGGGTGTTGGTGAATGAGAGGGTCAACATGAGCCAGCAATGTGCGCTCGCAGCCCAGAAGGCCAACTGCATCCTGGGCTGCATCAAAAGAAGCGTGGCCAGCAGGTCGAGGGAGGTGTTTCTGCCCCTCTACTCTGCTCTGGTGAGACCCCGTCTGGAATACTGTGTCCAGCTCTGGAGCCCCCAGCATAAGGAGGACATGGACCTGTTGGATTGAGTCCAGAGGACACCCACAAAGATGATCAGGGGGCTGGAGCACCTCTGCTATGTGTGCAGGCTGAGAGAGTTGGGGTTATTCAGCCTAGAGAAGAGAAGGCTCCGGGGAGACCTTATGGCAGCCTTCCAGCATCTGAAAGAGACCTACAAGAAATCTGGAGAGGGACTTTTTACAAGGGCATGAAGTGATAGGACGAGGGGTAATGACTTCACTCAGGAAGAGGGTAGATTTAGATTAGATCTCAGGAAGAAATTTTTCACTGTGAGCATGGTGAGGCACTGGAACAGGTTGCCCAGGGAAATTGTGGAGGCCCCATTCCTGGAAGTGTTCAAGTTTGAATAACCAGGTCTAGCTGGGAGGTGTCCATACCCATGGCAGGGACGTTGGAACTAGATGATCTTTAAGGTCCCTTCCAACTCTAACTATTCTATGATTCCATGATTCTAAGTACTTTACAAGATAGACTGGATGTTTCACTAGCACTTAGTGTTTTGGAGGAGTGACATGGGGGGAGGGTTGATTTCTTTCTTTGTTGGTGAGTTACACTATGAAGAATAAAACATCTTACTGGATAGTGAACACAACAGTTATTGCATTCAAACTACAGTAATTCCTGAGGTGTACAACTCAGTGAGTAGATACATGCTATACTACAGATTCACCAGCAGATGGAAGTGAAGTTCATCTTGTGGATCGTTACTTGCAGTGAAATGCAAAGAGAATTGGAAGGTCTTCTATGCTGTACTGGCAAAGCAGAAGGAAAAAAGAGACTCTTCCCATCATCATGTGAAATGCTGTGAAGGACTAAATTTTACTTCTTCAACAAAAATCTGTACAAATATGAACTGTTAGGTCATCAAACCACTTTGAGTTCTAGCCACAATTGTTATGAGGAACAATAAGGCAATGTTGAATCCTGATAAGGCAAAATCTGATCATGTTCCAGTTTCCTATTTGTATATTTCATGCATATATGGGAACAGAATAGACTATTTCAGTTGGAAGGGACCTACAAGAACCATCAAGTCCAACTGCCTGACCACTTCAGGGCTGACCATAAGCTAAACCATATTATTAAGGGCATTGTACAAATGCCTCTTACACACTGACAAGCATAAGGCATCGACCACCTCCCTAGGAAGCCTGTTCCACTGTTTTACCACACTCTCAGTAAAGAAGTGCTTCCTAACGTCAAGTCTAAACTTCCTCAATGCAGCTTTGAGCCATTCCCACGCCTCCTGGCACTGGATCCCAGGGCAAAGAGATCAGCACCTCCCTCTCCACTTCCCCTCCTCAGCAAGCTGTGGAGAGCAATGAGGTCACCCCTCAGCCTCCTTCTCTCCAAACTAGACAACCCCAAAGTCCTTAACCGCTCCTCAGAGGACATGCCTTCCAGCCCCTTCACCACCTTTGGTGCCCTCCTCTGGACACATTCAAGGATCTTAACATCTTTTTGAAATGGTGGGGCCCAGAACTGTACACAATACTCACACTGAACACAGCAAGATAATCACCTCTTTGGACCGGCTGGTCACACTGTGTTTGATGCATCCCAGGATGCGGTTTGCCCTCTTGGCTGCCAGGGCACACTGCTGACTCCTGTTGAGCCTGCTGTCAACCAGCACTCCCAGACCCCTTTCTGCAGGGCTGCTCTCCAGCCACTCCTCTCCCAGTTTATACTTGTGCCTGGCATCACGCCATCCCAGGTGCAGAATCTGGCATTTAGACTTGTTAAATTTACCCCCATTAATCATCACCCAGTGCTCTGCAAAGCACCTGCTCCCTCAAGAGAGTCAACAGCACCTCCCAGTTTGGTATCATCAGCAAACTTCCCCAAGGAACACTGCTGGTGACTGGTCACCAGCCAGATGTAGCCCCGTTCACTACAACCCTTTGAGCCCTGCCATTCAGCCGGTTCTACGCCTAGCGCACCATCATACAGTTGGACAATTTGTCCAGAAGGATGCTGGGAGGGACAGTATCAAAAGCCTTACTAAAATCCAGAAAAACTACATCCATGGCCTTCCCTTCATCCACCAGGCAGGTGACCTTATCATAGAATGCTATCAAATTAGTCAGACAGGGCTCTCCCTTTGTGAACCCATGTTGACTGTGCCTGATGACTGCATTATTATTTAAACACCTTTCTACAGTACCCAGTATAATCGTCTCCTTAATTTTTCCACGAACGGAGCTTAGACTAACAGGGCTGTAGTTCTCTGGGTCTTCCCTCACACACTTCTCGTAAATTGGAGTAACATTGGCTAGCTTCCAGACAGCAGGGACCTCCCCAGACTCCCAAGACCTTTGGTAGATGACTGAGAGGGGTCCTGCCTTAACATCCGCTAGCTCCTTCAGGACTCCGGGATTAATCCCATCAGGCCCCATGGACTTGTGAACATTCAGCTGATATAGCTGGTGCATTACAGTTTCCACAAATGGAAAATCACTGTTCCCACAGTTGTGTTCCTCCAACTCAGAGGACTGGGCAGCCCAAGGCCTGTCAGTATTACTAAAGACTGAGCCAAAAAAATCATTGAATACCTCTGCTATTTCTTCATCCCTATTAGTCAGGTGACAATCTTCAACAAGTATCTGTCCAATGTTTTCTTTAGACCTCCTCTTGCTATTAACATCCTGTGATTCTGTGATATTTGTTTTGTATCTGATACAACACTGGCTAGTTTCAGCTCTAATTGAGCTTTGGCCTTTCATGTCTTCTCCCTGCATATGCGAACCATGGCTCTGTAATCTTCCTGTGAGGCCTGAGTTCGGTCCCAGAGATCATACATTTTCTTTTTCATCTTGAGCTCCATGAGGAGTTCCCTTTTCAGCCAAGCTGGTCTTCTGCTCTGCTTGCTTGACTTACAACACAGTGGCATTGCCTGGTCCTGTGCTTCTAAAAGGTGGTTCTTAAAGACTGACCAGCACTCGTGGACTCCTAAGTCCTCAAAAGCAGACTCCCAGGGTACTCTGCTAAATAGCTCCCTGAATAGCTTGAAGTTTGCTCTCCTGAGGTTCAGGGTAGCTACTCTGCTGTCCTTTTTTCTCATTACACTGTAAATTTTAAACTCAACCATTTCATGATCACTATAGCCAAGACAGCTGCCTACCATCAAATCTCCCATGAGTCCTTCTCTATTCACAAACAGGAGGTCTAAGAGGTCATCTTTCCCAGTTGGCTCACTGACTACTTGTGACAAGGAGTTACCTCCTACAGTCTTCAAGAATTTCTAAGACCTGCTCTTCACAGCAGTATGATATTCCCCGTTGATGTCTGGAAAGTTGAAATCTCCCATAAGAACACGAGCTACTGATCCAGAAATTTCTTCTAAATTGCCTACAGAATAACTCACCAGTGCTCACGTCCTGGCATCAGTAGTAGGCACCCACTATAATACCTCCTTTGTTTTCCATCCCCTTAATCCTCACCCAGAGGCTCTCAACCACTTCATCACTAACTCTAAGGGCTGTACAATCAAACCTTTCCCTCACATCATCTTCTCCCACACCTCCATCTCACCTGCCTTACCTATCCTTCCTGAACAGCCTGTAGCCCCCCATGCCAGCACTCCGATCATGGGATGCATTCCACCAAGTCTCACTAATACTAATGGTATCATAGTTCTGGGAACTAACCAAGGCTTCCAGTTCATCCTGTTTCTTTCTCATACTGCATGCATTGGTGTACAAGCATTTCAGATACACTCCTGAGCTCTCTGCGAGCAGTGTAAGTGTTCCCACTAGCATTGCCACCCTCAGGCAATGCCGTGCCAACCCTTGGCTTGCCTACTCCAGTCCTGTTGGTATCTCCTTCCCCCATCAATTCTAGTTTAAAAGTCTCCTGATCAGTCCTGCCAGCTTATACCCAAAGACACATTTTTCCCATCGGGTTAGGAGGATCTCATCAGGCCCCAGCACACCTTGTGTCTTGAAGACTCTTCCATGGTTTAAAAACCCAAAGTTTTGGAAGGGGCACCAGTCCTGGAGCCAGGTCTTGAAATCCTGGGCTCACCTGATTTCTTCCAAAGTCTCCCCCCATTACTGGGAGGACTGAGAAAAACACTACCTGTACTCCCAATTCTTTTAGCGTTCTTCCCAGGGTTCTGAAATCTCTTTTTATCACCTCAGACTTTTTGTTGTGACATCACTAGCACCCACATGAAAGAGCAGGAATGGTCTGAAGGTTGTACTAGGCTTTTCAGTCTTGTGGTGATGTCCCTAATTCAGCCCCAGGGAGGCAGCAAACCCCCCTGAAAAGATGGTCTGGTCTGCAAACATGTGCTTCCATTCTGCACAGGAGGGAATTGCCACTGACCATAACCTGCCATTGTTTCTTCTTGGCACTGGTGGTAATGCAGGCTTTACTGGGGGGGGTCAGTCTCTCTGACCTTGGCAAGACTACTTGCACAGGTTCCTCCTCTTTCTTATTATGCACTTCATCTGCTGTACCCAGGTCCTCATACCAGTTCCATAAGGGTATCTTAGAGGCTAAGGAAGCGTTTCTCTTACTAGTCCATGCTGTGACCTTTTTCCACCTCTCCTTATTCTTTGTGATGTTGCCTTCCTCCTGGCACAAAGCAGATCCAGGACCTGCCTCCACAGTGGCCACACTGAGTTCGCTTGCACACATCATAGATAGCAGAGTACAGCTGCATTGACCAATCTCATAGAATGGTTGGGGTTGGAAGGGACCTTAACGATCATCTAATTCCAACCTGCCCTGTCATGGGCAAGGACACCTTCCATTAGACCAGGTTACTCAAAGCCCCATCCAACCTGGGCTTAAACACTTCCAGGGATAGGGCATCCACAGCTTCTCTGGGCAACCTGTTCCAGTGCTTCACAAACCACACTCCTCAGTCTGCCCACATCCTCCTGCAGCTCAGCCACCAAGGAAAGCAGTTCATCGATCTGGTCACACCTCCCACAGGCTTGCTTGCAATCACTTTCCACCTCTAGGAATATCCCTTCACATATCCTACAGCCAGAAACCTGGGCAGTTGCATGCTTGAACAGGAGCTCCATCTGTGTGGCTGCATTGGTTCTACCAGGTGCTAAAAGCTCAGGTGAAGCAGAAGACACTCCTTTTTGCCAGGTGCCTGCCCACTGGGAAATATAGGTGTCCGTTGCAATCAGCTGTGTGGGACGTTTTCGCCTGCTTACATCTCCTACGCTGCCAGGTGCAGGCTCCGCCCCTTGCTGTCTAGTCCAGTTAGTGGGTCAGTTGCTCGGGAAACGCACCCTATTCAGACAAGCTTCTACTCGTCTACACGTATCCCTCCTCGGCTGTCCCGCTGCTGCCGCTCCTCACACTGGTCCAGCGTCCTTTGCAAGTAGTTATTTAACTGAGAAGCAGAAAAACGGCAGAACAGCTCCCTAGGCGCTGCTCAGGCATCCTCCTCCATGAGGCTGTGCTACTGTGAGCTGCTCTTTAGCTATGTCACCCCACCAGCTGACAACAGGTCAGATCAGGAGGAGACAATAAGGCAAAAAATATCAGCGCTTCTTCTATTGATTTTTATTGTAAAATAATATTGTATTTCACATGACCAGAAATCCCAGGGACAACTTGAAAGTCAGAGCCATCCCCATGGACACTCTTCAGGCACACCCCAGTCCAGGGCAGAGTTTACAGAGATGTGAAGCGGAAATAAAAGCCAAGTTCCATTATACAGAGTAGGTATCCTGTAAACAGCCCTATAAGCAATGCTACTGACACAATGTTATCAAAGGTCTCATGGCACTTTGCCTTGTGTTCCCATAAAGGTCCTGGAGTTGGCTAATTACATGAGAAATTATTTTTTAAAAATAAGGATGTTTCTCACCCTGAAGAACTCCTGAAGATCTAAAGCCAAAAAACCAAACAAAACAAAGCAACTTTCGGGACATCCTCCTGATTTCTTGGCACTTCATAATTTTGCAGTTCTCAAGGTCAGCAATTTTCGTAAACAATGAAAGTATTTTCTATTTTTCTTAATGACCTGCTTATATTTACATCTTCCCCTGTATTTTCAAAAGTATTTTCAATTTTTTCCTATATTACTGCTATTATGTTGACCTAAATGTAAGGCAAATGCAAGTCTTAAGCCACCCATACTTTTACTAGAGCAGAAATAAGAACTAGCAATGTAGATGGTGTTAAAACAAAAGGTTAAATCTCCACATATTCTCCCTTTTCACCACAGCCTACTTTCTAAAAAACCCATGCCTAGGTCTGTAGCCACCTTATTTCCAAGGCTCAAGTTCACATGTTTTTCCACAGCATACCATAGTGCTTACCCTCTCTCTAGGCATGTTGCTATTTCTCTCTCAGCACAGCCAAAAGGACCTTGTGGATAGTGGCCATGTTTCTACAGGGGTTTAAGTGCACAAAGCCCCATAAGACCACACACTTCTTAACATGGTTCGTTGCAGCTTGGTTCATGCTCAGGACTCGGGCAAGCCTTGGGCAGAAAAGCAGTACTCCCTCCCCTGATGCTGTCTAGCCCAGGTGAAGCTTTAAGCCATGTTGATGGCACCCAGACTCTCCTGTTTACTCTTTGGCTGGGGTAGGTGCTCAGCCAGGGCACCCAATATAGATGCAGAGCCCGGTCTTGGGAGAAGCTTGGGTCTCAACTGAAAGAGTGGTTGCATGTGAAGGGTGTGTTGATCATGGACATAACCCAGCAGTATTAGTGGTCTGGGTTACACCTTTCTAATGCTCCACTTCCTCTGGTCTGACACAAATGCAGCAGGAAACCCAAGTTCCTCTTCTCTCCTTTCTCTTTTTTCCCTTTTTTTCATGAAACAGCCTTTATTTTAGTGTCCTCCTGCACGGGGTCAGGGAGCTCATGTATTCCCGCCCTATACTCATGGCAGCACAGCCCTTCTTAGCCAGCTCCAACCACCAGAGAATCCTGCCAGTCCTCAGAAAGGGCAAAAAATGGTAAATCCATTTTTCTGAGGCATATCCTGGAAATGTGTCTGAAAATACTAGGCAAGCTGGATTTTTCAGAAAGTTTTGATAAACTGTTTCTCCTGTTCCTGAGCCAAACAGCGTACACACACACATTCACTCGGACTATATGAGTGAAATTGGAGAGCGTTAAATACATGACTGCTTAAAAACTGGTTAAATTCCATGATCATTAAACAGCTCTGGAACCTACCCAACATGTACAAACAGAGATACAAATGGCTCCAGAGAAACCAATCAACCTCAGCTACTGCCATTAAACATAGGAGGAATGGGTAAAGATAGGCCAAGGTTTTTCAGATGCACAACCCTACAACTTTACTACCACCTCAGAAATCACAAGAACAATTCATAAATTCAACATAGTATTAATGTTTACAGGCTCACTACTCAAGGTATTTGCCAACATCTAGCGCTTGTCTAGTTGATAGACATGAACTTGAGACTGGATTTTTCCATGCAGGTATCTACAGTTTTATACATGATTAATCATCTCCCCTAAAAAAAAAAACGATCGCCAAAGTCTTGTGAAACACTTTACATCATTGTTTCTCTTTTACAGTGATTCCTGCTATTTCAAACTCACATGGGATTTTTGTATCTATCTCCAGCACTTGCTGAAAATCTTACCTATTATATCTCAGCAACATATTGCTTTAGTCTGAAAGTACATACCCACTTAGATAACCTTACTGAGAATGCAATCCTTACAAAAGACCTTTGTGTGACTATTCACACAGGAAAATGTATACACAGGCTTCATACCACTCAGTGAACTGGACTGAGGTTCAGGCATGAACATAAAGGTATCCTAAATCTAACAAATTTATTGGGGGTAACAGCAAACAAAATTCTGAGCTCTTCAACAAGTTATTCTAACAAAATGAGTCCTAGGAGTCCTCAGTTATCGTGAAATCTGACTAAATATTACCATTGCAGAGATACAAACCATGTTTGTTCCACTTCTTCTGAGGAACAGATACGAGTGGTTCCAAGACATAACCCAGAAAAAATAAAATCAAATATCAAATCTGGATGTTCTCCAATTAACTAGACAATGCGAGATATATATTTGACAGGAACAAATCCATTTTCTCAAGTCTCAGTGCACATATATATCATATACTGTTGGTTTGTCACTACAAGATCAATACCACCTTTTGAGATTTTTTAGGTAACTGCCTTCTGAGAAAAGTTTTTCCTTGTTTTCTCCTTTCAGAAGAAAACACATGTTAAGCCTTATTTCCTCATAAAAGTCCTTCACAGGCTTCTATGCCATATCAAATGCCTGGCACTTGCTATGGATAGAGACTAATGTGGTCAAAAGTTGTTTGAGTGCTCCCACAAGGTACAATGATTTCATCTAGCAGGTACTTTTGGGCGTTGGCGCCCTTTGTCACTTGGAGAAAACGGGCTTGTATTTGAGAATATGCCTGCAAGTTTGCTGTAACACTGTTATATGAATCTGTTTTAACTATTTTCATATATATGCAGAGAGAAGTTTGTGTGCTGGGAAGCTTCCTGCTGAGGTCTGAGGGCCTCCTCTCATCACTTACATGTCCTATACCTAGTGTACAGATATCATCCACTTCAATGGGAGTTTCACATTAGCTTGCTAACGAAAAGGCTAGAAACCAGTACTTCAACATACAAATCAACAGTTATGTTTACTTTTACAGCTGGATTATTCTACTGCAGTAAACATAAGCAAGCAAATTTCCTGGACCAATTCCATCCCACGTTCCCCATCCATAGCACATTTCATCCAAGTTTGTTTTCCTGTATTTTCTTTCATACCTGCCATCCGCTTTAAAATCAAATCACAACTTGTATATAATAGAGGTGGTAACAGGAGAAAGCCCAAAAGTCAGATTTAATTAGGTGGGATATGAATAGCTGTAGATTAAAAAAAAATGTTTGAGGACAGTATGTACACAGTACCAGAAAAGTCGTCATTGTTGTGTAAAAATCTAATTCTGCTTTTTCAACAACTCTTGAAACAACTCTTTAACAAAGATGTTAGAAGATTTTCACAATGATGAGAATGTACTTTAATGATTTTAAAGGCTTAGTTTTTTAAAATGTCATGCAGGAATTTCAGGTGATTCCATTTTTTTAAGACTGCTTAGATTACTGGGAGGGCACAAGCAGTTGGTTGCAACCTTGAACAGTTTCCATATAACTGCCAAAATTGCATACCTAAGAAGAAATGTTTATCGGGTAAAGCACCAGCTGTTTGTAGATCACAGAATCATAGAATGGTTTGGGTTGGAAGGGACCTTAAAGATCCTCTCGTTCCAACGTCCCTGCTATGGGCATGGACACCTTCCACTAAACCAGGTTGCTCAAAGCCCCATCCAACCTGGCCTTGAACGCTTCCAGGGATGGGGCCTCTACAACTTCTCTGGGCAGTCTGTTCCAGTGGCTCACCACCCTGAGAGTAAAGAACTTCTTCCTCATATCTAACCTAAATCTACCCTCTTTCAGTTTAAAACCATTACCCCTCATCCTATCACTACACTCCCTGATAAAGAGTCCCTCCGCGTCTTCCTTGTAGGCCCCCTTTAAGTACTGGTAGGCCCCCCTTAAGTATGTAAGATCTCCCCAGAGCTTTCTCTTCTCCAGGCTAAACAACCCCAGTCTGTCCTCATAAGACAGGTGCCCCAGCCCCCTGATCATCTTCATGGAGTCAGCATGGCTTCATGAAGGGGAAGTCACCCTTGATCAACCTGATAACCTTCTGTGATGAAATGACTGGCTTGGTAGATGAGGGGAAAGCAGTGGATACTGTTTTCCTGGACCGCAGTATGGCCCTGGACACTGTCTCCCGTAACACCCTCATAGACAAACTGTTGAGGTAGGGGCTAGACAGTGAGGTGGACTGAAAACTGGCCGAATAGCTGGGCCCTCAGAGTGCTGATGAGCAGTGCAAGGTCTAGTTGGAGGCTGTTAACTAGTGGTGTACCCCAGGGGTCCATACTGGGTCCAGTCCTGTTTAACACTTTAATCAATGACCTGGATGATGGGACAGAGTGTACCTCCAGCAAGTTGGCTGATGACACAAAACTGGGATGAGTGGCTGATAGGCCAGAGGAGCATGCTGCCATACAGCATGACCTCAACAGCCTGGAGAAATGAAGTTCAGCAAGGAGAAGTGCGAAGTCCTGCACCTGGTGAGGAACAACCCCACGCACCAGTATATGCTGGAGGCCACCCAGCTGGAAAGCAGCTTGGCAGAAAAGGACCTGGGGGTCTTGGCGGACACCAAGTTGAACATGTGCCAGCAATGTGCGCTTGCAGCTGAGGAAGCTACCAGTATCCTGGGCCATATTAGACCAAGTATTGCCAGCACATTGAAAGAGGTGATCCTTCCTCTCTACCCAGTACCGGTGAGGCCACACCTGGAGTATTGTGTCCAGTTCTGGGCTCCCCAATACAGGAGAGACATGGACATACTGGAGAGAGTCCACTGAAGGGTCATGAAGATGATTAAGGGACTGGAGCATCTCTCCACTGAGGAAAGGCCAAGAGAGCTGAGACTGTTCAGTCTGGAAAAGAGAAGGCTCAGGGAGATCTCAGCAATGTGTATGAATACCTTGAGGGGAGGGTGCAAAGAGAACGGTGCCAGGCTCTTTTCCTTGGTGCCCAGTGACAAGGCCAGAGGCAACGGGCACAAACTGAAACACAGCAGGTTCCCTCTCGATATCAGGAAACACTTTTTTACTGGCACAGCTTGCTTGTGGAGTCTCCATCCCTGGAGATACTCAAAAGCTGTGTGGGCACAGTCCTGGGCAACTGGCTCTAGATGGCCAAGTCTGAACAGGGGAGTTGGACTAGATGACCTCCAGAGGTGCCTTCCAAGCTCAACCACTCTGTGAAAATACTAAAACATTAAAATTAGTACAAACATTTGCACTTTATGCAAGACACTAAACCTCTTCAAAGGAAGGGAATAGTCCTGGTTTGATATCCCTTGCAGTGACGTCTAATGCAAATCCCTTCTCAGTTATTCAGCAAGATCCTTGAATTCCCTAATAGCACCCCTTTGCCCTCCTGGTAGTCTTCCAGACTTGCTAAGTCCCCTGCAAGCTTCCTGTTTCTGACTTAAGCTTTTGAGAACCTCTTTAGCTATTTGCCCTCATAATTTTGTTTGTGCACACTGCCTGATGTAGTTTATGCTATTGTAACCCTTGCCCTAGGTGTCCACAGCAGAAGCTGAGCGGGGGTTTACTCTGCCTATCTGGCAGGCCAGCTTTTCTTGTTCCAAGAGTTTTCTAATATAAACATTTAAAAAATTACAATGCAGAAGCTTGTGACCCTTTTAAAGAGTCTGGCTGTTGACTTCAGGGTCCCTTCAAAGAAATTATTTAACCAACAAAGAGTAAAAAAGAACAGGCCCTTTCAAAGACAAAAATGTAAGGGCTGAGTGCTCACTTGTTTAGCCTTGCCAAAGGAAGACTAAGGAACATAAGGGGGGGTCAGATCTTTTGCTATAAATACCTCAGGGAGAAAAGTTATTCATGCTAAGAGACAATGCTGGCATAAGAACAACTGCATATAAAGTAGTTGTGAATACATTTAGGATGAGTACTGAAAGCAGATTTTCATCCACTGGAGCAAAGAGACCCCAGAGCAGCCTTCAAAGAGGAGCAATAGCAGCACACATGCACACAACGGGATCCGAGTTCAAGAACAAGACTTCAACAGCAGACTGGACTCTGACACAGAAGATCCATTTTACTGTTGCATCCTTATAATCTATTCCACATTATAATTCATTCTGATAAAAGTTGAATACTTTTCATGAATAACTCACTTGCCTGTCACACCCATGCATAAACCTCATGATGGCTTGTAGTTATGGACACTCAAGCACACTGAATGAAAAATTCCTGTCAGCCTGCATCTCATAGAAAAGGCACCAGTATGACATACCAGAGTTTATCAGTCTCAGAAATAATGCCAATAAAGCATGTATATAACGCAACCTTCAATGTGCAGCTGATGCACAGGTTTTGTACTCTGAGAGCTATTTCAGCTAGGGGTTAGATTTCTCAATCCCCTCGTGCTGCTCTGGAACTTTTTTCAATGTAGTCACTGCAGAGCCACAGTTAAATGGGCACAGACATCTAAGAAGGTGACATCATATATTCTTTCGTCTTACACTGAAATATGCAATGCACGCAAAAGGCACTTTTATACCATTATAACCACAAACGAACCAGGAAAATCATATGCTTTAACTAGACTTGAACCACTAACACAGACTCATGTGAAGTCAAGTCCTTGAAAGAAATCTTTAAGAAACGAAACTAAACCCCTGGTTCAGCACGCAACCTAGAAGGTAACCTTCTTTCAGAACAGACTGCCCTGTAACATTATGTTGGGAAATTTCACATTCATAATTTTATTACAATCCGAACAGAGGTGGTATCTGAAGAGCAGAGAAAATGACTATACAAAGAATTTATAGAACATTCATTTACATACTGGAGACCTTTTGACGCTTCTTTACAAGTTTCAAAAAAAAGGCAAAAATGTTCACTAGTAGGTAAATCCAAGAAGGAAACATTAAATTTTTAATGATACTGTTGGATACATGGAAACCATTTAATTAAAAACATGGCTTTTATCGTTTTTGTAGTTTAACACTGTATGATTATAGTAGTACATTTACTACGCAGGTAAACAGGAGTCTGGCTAAATACATATGTCAACTTGCTGCCATTAGTTATGAAACTGCATATACATCTGCCAAAAACCTTGAATGAAAAGTGCTGTATTAACTACTTAGTCTTGTATTTGCCATGAACATAAGTTTCGTGAATATCTTTCTACGTACACTACATAATGGTACATATTGAACTATTTTGCTTTGTGCATTTTTTAATTCATTAAAAAGCAAAAGCATGTGGCAATATACCATCCAAAGGAATGCATAATAGAAAATCTCCCTTAGAAACAGGGCAACTTCTTTTTTCCCCACTTACCAAGTGGAGCTGAACTCCCAGCAACACCACCAGGAGTGTCAGCATTCAATTCCTTAGGCTCTTGAATTCAGCAGGCCTTGAGAAAGCACAGGGAACAAAAAAATAATGCCCTGAATGGAAATGATAATCCATGAGGGAAAAAAAAGACACTTTATTTTCAGCCCGAAGGCCAACACTTGGTGTCTAACAAGACATGCTAAAATTTAAGTATCATCTACAGAAGTGAAAAAATATAGTAAAAAATTCCTCCTCATGTCAATGCTTATAACATATAAGATTTAAATCTAATTGAGACTTAAATCTAAGTGAGATGTCAGCTGAAGAAATTCACTGGGCTCCAACTGGCTGACTAGATTAGGCAACTGGGTTCTTGGTGCATCAAAGGAATATCAAAAGGAAACTTGTCCTCACATATTTCAAAAGGATCAAAGCTCCTAAAAGTAAGAACTGCATTCTTTTTTGGATGGTATATAAACACCATTTAAGTAGTATACCTCTGTGTCAGAAAAACAGAATTATTTGGTACAAATCAGAGGCACTTGCCTTTGTTGCTTCAACGGTAGCTACTATGCTTTGGAATGCTTTACCCTTCCACACACATGCACTGTCCACTGCCACTAATACACCACTTCCTGGTCCAAATACATTCAAATTTTCTTCTCTCTCCCTCTCTTTCCCACCCCCCTCCTTTTAAAAAGTATAAAGTTATTTATACAAAATTCATAGTTACACAAATAATTTGGTAATGCTTTGGCTATGGTCACTGAGTAAGGTTTCAATTGGTCCTAATAGTTTAGGAAATAGGAAGAGAGCTGTTAATAGAAAACAGATCATAATTTATACAGGACAAACATAGTTCAAATTGGTGGAACCTTCTTACCATATAGCCCAACCAGAGTTTCCCATTCCATTTAGCCATGATTTAGTAAAAGTAGATAAAAGAATTAAATCCTCCAAGGGGGTACAGTTACTAGCTAATCCAGTGCCTCATGCATCAGCATACTGAATTCAGCATGTTATTTTATCCCTCAGGTTATTAATATAATGTTGACAGCCACACATCAAAGAAATAGAGGCAATGAAACTTTTCAGCATTGTCACGCTGAAGCCACTTTATTACCATCAGTTCTGATATGGGGGTCTAGTACTGCTCTTTTTGGAGTGAATGGGAATTACACAGTAGACTTCAGCAGCTTACTTTCCTCGTGAAGGTTTCCACTGTAACCTTCTGTATCAATTTTCTGCAAAGCTAACTAGCGCTATGTTATGCATTTAAAATACTAATGTGTTTAGAAAGATACAGAGATATGTACAAGTGTGATGGTTGCAGAAATCATGACAGAAATGCTCTCAAGAAATGGGACAGAGTAACAAAATAAATTCCATTCCCTTTTGGATTTCCTGACTCAAGGTATTACTAAAAAAAATTATAAACCAAAAATAGTTGCTACAGATTTAAAAAAAGCCAAGAAATACCCAAAACTCCAGTAAAATGGGGGCCAAAAGAATCCACAAATATAATTATGCGTTCAGTAGGAGAACAAATGTTAATACCGAAACAGTACTGCAGAGACAGGAAATGGGAAGTATCTTGTCACTGTAAGACAAAAGTCAAAATATGAGACTCCGTTACCTATAGCAAGGCATAGGCTATACACACTTATGCAGAAGAGCACTAAAGAGGCAAAGCTCAACAATGGTCTAGTTTAAGAATATCCGTATGACATATCAAGATCTGAGATCTACTATAAATAATCAGGCACAGGTAAAAATATATAAATTATAAAATTTCCTTCTTTGCTTTTCCCTCATTTGTATCTTGTAATTATTCAAATACAGAATCTTCCCTGCTTAGTTCTCTGTATAAAAAAAACAGTAATACAAAAAAACCCAACTACAGAATAGATTTCCATGCGACCTTTTTTGTTGTTCTACCACCTCTCCTCTAAAGTTTTTCTAACTCAAACAGCCCAGCCTTCTTAACACTAAATACAGAGCAATCTCCCTGAGTATTCCACATTGCCGCTCCTTTCTTATCAGACATCAACTTGCACAAACCTTCTCTTCACATACATCTTCTCCTTTCTCCATTCAGTTCCCATCACTGATCCCATAAAGATGAAGGGAAGAGCAAACAGTCTTCCTCAGACCATCATTCTCTTAAGAGCACGTTTGCAAGGCCTATAGCTACCATTGATGCATCTATGGCAAGTGTCTTTGTGGAGGTTATATAAAAAATTTTCTGCACAAAAAAGCAGCACAGCCTAGTGAGTATTTCTGCTCCAATAAATGATGAGAAACAGTATGTGAATATATATTAGAAACCATTCAGGAGAAAAGTTTTTCATTTATGCGTCATTCAGGTATGGGCTACATAGGTTTGGGTGGCACCCAGCTTCTTTTGTTTTGTCCTTTGATACAAAACCAAAGAAATAATGCTTTATTAAGTCAGAAGGATCTTCAAAGAAAAGGCTGAACTCTTGCAAACACAATGCAGATAGACCATACTCTGCTTTCCTTCTTGGGAATGACAAGGTTCAGACGTTGTTGCTGAATAGGCTTTCTCCCTCTCACAGTGCTTTCCTTTAGTGAAGTCAGTGAAGTGTTCTGAGTCAAGGATGGAAAGGAATCAGATCTTCTTCTGGGATCCAATCATTACCTTTGATACAAAGTTCACAATGGCGCTGGCAGGTTGCTCTGGATCGTGCTCTGCAAATAGGTGGCATATGTTGTCTGTGGCACTGCTTTGCTTCCTGGCAACAAACCCAAATACCCTGCAAAGGGCAACAATCAGTGTATCAGAGAACAGACAGACAGGCATTGCCTCATTTCATAAAGCAGAAAAGATACTGCGGAAACCAAAAGCACAAATCAGACTTCATCTGTTCTGATGGACAAGGTCCGTGTGACTGCTAAACGGAATGGTCCCAGATGCACCAGCTCACTTAGGAGCTCCTGAGTGGCTCAGGATGGCCAGAATCAGGGACAGAGACTTCCCCCTTCCTTCTACTTTGTCTACATTGAATACCGTACTGTTTGCTGTCAGAGACATGCTGCTGACCCTAGGGATATATTTAATCTGATTCAATACTGCTGTTCTCTTACCTGCCTTGGGGTGTGTGTAGTGTGTCAGGAATTGCCTCAAGAGGTTTTGAGGGCCACACATCTCAGTGGAGAGAGTACTGGAAACAGGACTTAAGCCATCTATTTCTGTTCCTTTCCAGAAACCAGTGCCTGAGCTCTCTCTGTTTAGGTTTTTTCTTCTGGTAAAAAGGGGACAATGACACTTGCCTTCCACAGAAAACACTTTGCAATCCACTGGTAATTACATATTTACGCTACACACTAGTATTACTAGGAGTGTTTTCATCTATGTGCTGTGTGGAGGATGGTTTTTTTTTAAAGCTATCAGCCTAAGTGAGACAAGTAAGCTTGTGTTAGTGTTGCTGCACAAGTGGAAACAAAACTGAGTAGCAAATGGCTCTGTTTTCATTTCTGAAATTTTAGTCAAATCACAGACCTGCAATCTAAATAAATGTTAGCTCTGGCTCCAGACATCCCACCATCACATAATTAGGCCCTGACTTGCAGAGGCACAGATGAAGTAACCAAAGCCGAATTACAGTGGGCAAAGAGACTTTTGTCTCTGAACAGCTGCTTTCCCTTCTATAATATCTCTGCAAAGATAATTCAGAACACTAAGAAACTCATCACTTTAATGATATTCCTAAAACAACCAGTTGAAAGAGACTCAGACAGGTGTCCACTTACTTTGCAGAAAGGCCATCTTTCGTCCATCTTGTTGTCCATGAAGAAAGCAGTAAAAAAAAAAACGAATGGAGAAATAAAAATGAAACCTATGTTAGTTTGGTTTTTTTTGAGATCAACAATACAAACAACCTATCAGAAGTACTGCTTGTCGTCCTTACTTTCTCTCCTGTGGATCCAAAGCACAGAAAATAACAGTGTTGACTGGATAATGTCGCCGAAAAAAGAGTCTGGATAAGAAGAAATAAAACAAGTTTTAGGAATAGTTAAGATGCATACATTTTTAAACAATAAATAGATCTGAAAAATAAATTCTATTTAATCTTAATTTAATAATGATGATATATTCTTTTTGCTATCTGAGTGACTTTGGAAGCTACCTGAACTGCTCCAAGCAAATAAATCCATACTTAGAACAGTAATGTCAAGTTTTTGAGCCAAAAGAAAACTGACTCTCAAGCTAAGAAAAATAACTAGAAGAATGAAATTTATTTCTTCTAAAAACTGGCCATTTAAATACTATGTCAGTGGGAAATGCAACTTTTGGAACTTGTGAATAATTTGATTATATCAAGTTTCAAAATATAAGCACTCGTAGGCATTATCACTTAAGGTTTTGTCCTTGATCTCCTATAAATACTTGCCGACTCAATGGAATTAAGAATTCTGGCACTTTTTTTTTTTTTTAAACCTAAAATGAATTCGCATTGTCCTTCCTTTGTTATTGTCAGTTTTCAAATCTAAAAACTTTGTGGTGTCCTCAACAGCATTCAGTACAAAGTAAATATAAACTTTTTATCATAGTATTTTACAGGCTGTCCAAAGCACTATTTCACATACTGGAGATACACAGTGCCTTCTTAGGCCAACTCTGTTGAGTGATACTGGTGAAAGACACCGTGAAGATAAATTATTTCACTAAATAGGTTGAATATCAAAAGCTGGCAAAGCCATTACTTCCCCTTCTTATAAGAAATAACAATGCAAAACATTCCATGGCAAAGTGACCTTTTAGAGTTAAAAGCTGCCATGTGGAAGTAATGTCGATAGCTTAAAACATTCATTCTCCACTACTACAGACAGCTGACACTGTCACCGTCATTCTTTAAACAATCCCATTATCCTTTGAGACACAGACTGCAGAACATAACTAGGAAAATCAGATAAAGAGCAGCCAACACTTGTTGGGGACAAGGCTGGATAGTCTCATCCCATCCCTCTTTTGCTTACTTTCTTTGATTATCTGTCAACGTGATTCCCTGTGCAGACACCTTGAAATGGACAATGGTTGAGATGGGAGAAGGATCTTGCATCAGTGTCAGGCTCAAGGCTTTCTGTACTGCCTGGTAGCCCGTAAGGGACTCCATCTCCACTGAATTCAGGTACCAAACATTACATGCTGTAATGAAAGAGGGGAAAGACTTTGAGAGGTCATTACCCATCAGCAAGCAAGCGGGCGTCTTCTGAACAAAACCAAACAAAATGAAAATTTTCCACCTTTGTACAGCAAACAGGGAAGAATGACAGCAGACTACCAAACTTTCTACGTCTGCTTCACCTTGTCCCACTGTTGTTTCATAGTTTAACACTACAACTTCGGAGGTCATAGGCCTTTTGCTGTCCCTTTGTTTTTAATACCTTTATATTTAAGCCAATGACTTTATTTATCTATTACCCAAAGACCTTGAAATTTAAATAAATACAAGAAGCAGCAGAGAGAGAGGCCACTCATAGGTACTACTACAGAAAAGGTATTCCTGAGGGGAAAGAAAGAACAGGGATATTTTGCTTTTAAGTTCAATTACAGCAGCCAATAAGAAAATACACATTTTTGCAGAATATATTCACACATTTTACATTTTCAAATGGTATTTAAACTATATTCAAAGGAAACCATTCACTTGTTTGGCAAGACAAGAGTGTTTTCACCCTATAAGGAATTGAGGGTTGCTGCAAAGCTCACTGCTTATTAATTCCATAGTGATTTGTATGTTTAGTGATATTAGGGCAAACAAAACAACTTGCACATTGAGAAAAATTGCTGACTTACGTATTTTAAGGTCTGTTCTTTACCTCAGCATGCACTTACTTTTAAAAGCCCTATTCCTCTCCTAGAAATGTTAGTAACATCTGAATTATCTCTATAAAATAGAAGCTCATTGGTTTCTAAGGCTACTGAACAGTTAATTTTTTTACTTGGTCTCGTATCAAATCTGCAGTGAGCACTAGGAAAAGAAGTATTAATATTATATAGCATTATATAGTAGTCCTATAATACTGTATAATACTACATAGTAACACATGGTAATAGTGACATATAACATTATACAGTATTAATTATTATTATTATTATGTAGTATTAATAGAATTATTCACATGCTTAAAACACGTTGGGATTGTGGTATAAAGTCAGATTTACAAGCAGATTAAGAACATTTTTGAAACTGAAAAGCCCTCTAAGTCTTATTCTACAGCACAAGCAAGAATGATTAAACACATCCATAGCTAAACACCAGTACCAACAGACTTTGTGTTTTGGTAAAAACATATGTGTAGGTATCCAGGACACAATTTACAACTCTGGCAGCTGACACATGCAAATTACCATGGTAATATTTCAACTGTTTAGTAGTTCAGCTTGGCTTGCCAACCTTATCATGAAAGCAAAGACTAAATTAAATCTAATTAATTTATGAATTTTTATTTTTTCTCTTTTCATATGGCTATTCTGTAATCTGACTAAAGCTTTCTGCTATGACTATCTACATAAAATACACAGGTAGGCATTGGCACTTTCAAAACAACCAAGCAATCATACAGTTAAAGACTGCATAAGCTTAAGTTTGGTTCCAGCATGATGATCAGCCCAGTAACTTCAAGCTCTGGAGTCTATCAGTGAAAGAAGGGATCCAGAGATTTGATTTGTTTGGTTTGTAGGCGTACAATTTCCCAAATGTATTTGTGCATTGGTGTGATAGTTTCAATAACCATTCAGTAACTTCAAGGTTATTGAATCAATTACTATACAATTCATGCAGAGAGGGATTTAAGATGATGAATGGCAAGTTCAATGAGGCCTTCCTCGCTGAACAGCTTTCTGTCATGTCTATCCAAAATTGTAAGTAACATTCCAAACCATAAGCTTTCCTCCTCTCACACCATTACTGTGTATATTTGGTACAGATCTAAAGCTCTTCATTATCCTGTGAGCCCTTCCCACCACAGGAAGCTTGCCTTGTTCCACAGTCACACTCCTCACCACTTCTGAGACCCAGATGAAGGGTTTCCCCTTCCTCTCCTGCCACACACTGCATTGGTGTCAACATACTGTCTTCATGTTTTGTTTCTAAAGGAAATAGCCACACATTTTGTCTAGATTGCCCTCAATGTGATAGGTCAAAAGCAGTCACCAAATGCAATAGATTCCTTCTGTAGCACAAAAAATAATATATGGAACCTTTTTCAAAAGTGTTGGAAAGTGCAAAAATGTCATCTTAAAAAGATTACACGAAAGGAAAGATAATGAGAAAGGCTGAAAGACTTCTCATTTAAGAACATTGTGCATGTTCTGATGGGGTATCGAATGACAGCAATCCCACAGATACAATACTCAACACTAGAAAAAAGGATGACACCTGTGTCTTTCGTGCAATGCAGCTGCCCTGCAATGTTGCTGCTCTCATCTTCCACAGGTGGTATTTTGTAGTCACGTCTGTGCTACCATCAACAGCTACACAATGTGGCCATTTCAAGTAACCCCTGCTGCTTTTAGACTAGGAATGTGCTTTATTCAGAATGCTTAGTCCCTTGACTGTATTAGTGGAAACAGATATGAAGAAGTTGGATTTATTTGGGGTAGAAAATTTTGCTGCTGAACAGGAAGGTTAACAAAGCAAAGTCTGTTCTAGGTAAAAGCCACTTCTTTATATAGTTTCTAGTCTTCAATTGCCACTCTCTGGGAAGCAAAGGATTTCTGGTCAGCTTCTGCAGTTAGATAATGACTGTAAATGCCCATTAGGTTTTTCAGACAGCTAAAAAAATGATCATTCTAGGAAAACATATCTTGATTTTTTTGCTTGTGGAGTGGGAGAACGGTGGAGTAAAGCAGGGCAGGGAAAAAGTGCATCTGCTTTGACTAAACTGCAGGTGCTCACACAGGCTCAGACAGTTGGAAAACAAACAATTTACGTGTTTTGGGTCTGCATGTTAGTGTTGAACTCCACAACCTGAATGTCTCTGACTAGAGAAGGACCTCTGAAACATGGAAAATCAGTGGGAAATGATGTACCAAGGAAAAAAAACCCTCTGAGAATCTCTCCTAGCTGATTTATCTACTCAGGTTCCGAACCCTTGTTTAAAAACAAAAACAACAACAACAAAACAGGGAAAAAACTAATGTACTAAGCTCCCCAAATGATCCATGATGTGACAGCCCCATAAGGAATTACCTGACTACTGCCCCAACTGAAGTAAGAATTATTTCTTTTTCTTTGAAACGCATTGCCTGAGCAAGGAGAAACCAACATTTCTCACAAGACAACACATGCCCACATGGTTTTCAAGAGGGAAAGTTCTATAAAAATTCATTCTCCTTGTTTTTTTCCCCTGTTGGTCACAATAAACACCACCAGCACTGGCAGACAGAAAGGCCAACACGCCCTCACTCCTGGCACAGCCTCGACAAGGCTTGCCATTGCCTCAGCCACACATTCCTGCTTGATTACAGCACTCGAAGGGGTACTTCAAGTTTTTAAGTCAAAGCAGATTGTTGCACAAGGAAGGAACAACACTGTCTCTCCAGAGCAGCTCAGCTTGGCAACTGCCCCCTTCAGAAGTGCCCTAAAATGGGTAAGGGCAATGAGGCAGCATTATAAGAATAAAGGCATGCTTGGCCACAACGCTTTTGCTTGTGGCTCCAGTGGTAGGCTAAACTCAAAGCAAATGTAGTGTATGCTCCCGCTGTAATGGGACTCATCAAGTGGACAGATAGGTCCTGGGAAGAATTCAAAGCAGCCCGAAAACCAGGGACCATGGGAGGGCGTGGACAGGATCCCCTGGGCATGCCCACTGTACAGGGGAATAATACAGTGGCTGCCATTTCTACTAAGGACAGCCTTAAGATTATGAAGGGGTACTCAGAGCACTGTGTCCAATAATGGTGGATTAGGACACCATCACACTTTTTCAGACAGGTTATTTCACTAGCTGTCTCTGGGTTAGCTGCACACAAACAAATGAGAAGCAGAGCACATCTCTACACAGCTGCTGCAAATACCTCTGTTTGAGTGCTATACAGATGGTACCAATGCAAAGCAACACATCATTTGGAGGCAATCTTGTCAGGGTTCTTCTGTCACATCAATGAGCTCACGGTAACACAACTTAACTTGCCAGAATGGGTGCTGAGTATGCATGAGAATCCATAAAACAGCATCCAATAGAATAGACACTGGACATTGCCTAACAACATGCAGCATCAAGTGAAACACACCGCAATGTTTTTTAAAATTCTTTTTTTTTCAGATTGATGGGATGCGAAGCATTTTCCAGTGGTATTGACCCCTATGTTGAGAATTTAACCCTACTGAACACTTTCCTTAGTTGCCTTTTGCAGACCTCACACATAGTTCATGAACCTCTGCAACCACAGGTTGAAAATATCTTCTTTAAGTTCATCAGTTATGAAACCAATGTCACCGCTTAAAAATTGCTGTGCTTGAACCAACCTATGGGTAGCTCATATTCTCATGGGAGACATGACTAGAAAGCAAACACAGGGTTGTAGAATTTAGGAGCTGGTTGCAGAAAACAGAAAGAGCTTGGCACATATCCTCACAGTGCCCTTTACACTTCTACACAGCACTCTAAATTTAACTGCTCCCTTTAAACATCCTTCAGTCCAATCTAAGCTTCAGCTACTCCCAGCCTGTAAGATACAAAATTTGGTGACAGTCAAATGCAAGGAAAAAGTTTAACAGACCTGCACCCTGTTTGAGAAGCTCCGCTGCTGAGTTTGCAGCAGTTTGTGGAGAAGTTTCTGCTATCTCCTCCAAGGGATCTGCAAACAGAAAACACTGTCCATGTCTTGTCTGGACTTGAATTGACAAAGCAATGCACATGGTCAAGTATGAGTTTAGCTTTTGTAATTGTGATCTCATCTACTGGACAACTCTTGGCCAGAAACATGAAACAATCTTGTATCTGCAACTATAATAATTCATGTGGTTTTTGTGTTGCATCAGATATTTTGCCTCTAGAACTGTAGGAGGGATGCTCAACCTTTATTTTCTGGCAGTAAAAGACATAACTACACAGCATATGCTGCAGGGACACACATGATGTCACATTAAAACAATATCAATAGCTATATTCCCTCACTACAACCTCTAAATTTTTTAAATAGTACAATTTTAATTATCTCATTTAATTAGTATAATTTACAGTAATTTAGGTGTGAAGACTGTGTTTCTAAAATTAAATCAATTAACTGTATTTTGATTCAGAAGATGACAACATAATCCTTTCTTCATACTTATGTAGAAAACAAACATCTGAATTATTAAGACAGCAGTGGAATGTTTGCTTCCCCATCTTCTGTTAAAATTAGTGAGAAAACTGTTCATCAGCATGTTATTTCAGTTATATGTATCAGCATGTAGAAAGATCTCACTGCTGTACTAAACATGACGCATGCTGTCTTTGAATACATTCAGATGAGGAGGGCAGCAGTAATACAATGTGTAACACTATTCACATGTTTAGAGTTATCCATAGCCCATGCATTGTGTCCAGAATCATTAACCACAGAAGATCATCTTGAAGTGTGTAATCATATCAGATTCAAAAATAAATCCAAAATAAAATTTCACTGTGGTATGTTTATTCAGGACAAGGCAAATGTTTCAGTCCTGCACCTCTGCCAGAAGAGAAGGAGCGTTTCATTTTAGATGAGGAGGATAAGGAGAACAAGCCCACCTACCACATTGGTTTGCCATATAAAGAGATCTCTGGTCACATCTACCATAGCATGTTTTTGTGCTAAAATGGTTTCATTAATGTATTTGCATAATTCAAATGCTACGTTTGAACACTGACATATGGCCTTTAACAAAAGTTTAAAGAGTTCAGTAGAAAACCACAAGAATGTTTAACATTTCAATAATACATCTGGTGTTAACTTCATGTGGGAGGGTAACAGACAACTGAAGCTACATTTTGCTGTTGTCTTAGAGTGGTTTATGAAATCACCATAAACAAAATTAGAATTACAGTCCCATGATGCAACACAGACTTTTTAAACAATACTTGGACCTGTGTAAATTGTTACTTCCTTCCTCCCAGTGTCACACTCGGGCACCTTCTGTTCTTTACCTACTTGCCTTTCCTAAAGCCCTTTTGCCACCGAGACCTGAATGAGTGGTTACATCTAACCATATATGGGCATAATTTAATGTCTGAGAAGTACATTTGTCTTCCTACATGCTAGATTACTGTGCGGATTTCCATGACGCATACATGTTTATGACTGGAATATCACAGTAGTAGTCTGCTCACAACTACAGCTCTCAGCCATACTGAAGAACCACTTTTAAAACACAGCTTCCTTCCCTGTGTCTTCTTGCTTAGAACTCGACTTGAGATGTTCACCTGCCTTCAGACACTGGTACCTTGAAGCAGAGCTTGGCTGTGTATATCTCTTCTGTACTTTAACAAGCATACCTCTGTCTGGGATGAGGAGCTTGCAGGGCAATGCCAGTGGAGTGATGGAATGCTGATACACCAGAGCTGTCAAACTCCCTGCGGTCAGAAGAGTAATAAGACATGCACAGTTAACTTGGTGGACAACAAGAATGCTTAATAGTTACGTTGGCTCTCAAGTATTTTATAGATCAGGGGGCCCTGCCGCCCTGCCCTTAAAAAAAATTCTCTTGGCACCTAAGCCAAGACTTTCTTCGGTCAACTTTAGCATATTCATTTTTCCCAGCACCGTACCAGTTGGATGTACTTGAACTTACTAACCACAATCATACACTCCCTTTCCCTGCTTGAACACACTGCTTAAATCCTAACCTAAATGGCTTTGCTTCAAATGGAGAAAGCACAAAAATGCCAAAAGCAGTAACATGTGGAAGTCAGTAAATTCCTTTCAATGCTCTTAACTTCTGCTACATTTAAATAGAGTAAAATCTTACAAAGATGGTAAGAGCACAAGGGATCAATGCTATGTGATGAGGCAGAGAAAGAGCAAGGAGTTCTGCCTCTTAGCCACCTAGTCTCCACTGTCTAGTGCTTTGTCTACAGGCACCTCTGTCTTCTGCTTCTAAAAGTATAAAAGATGGTCTAGATAAAACCTTCTCCATTCAGTGTGTCAGTGATGTATGTTGCGTTCTTATTAAATTATTCTTTTCTATTCAAAAGCACTTTTGTCATTTGGACTTGACTTAATTAAAATAACTAAACATTAGTCATCCTTGACATTAGCATGTCAGACTATACGGAGTGAGAGGAAGGTGCAATATTCATCAGTCTGTTTGTACAAAAAGCCATCCTTTGATCCCATTTACTAACAAACACTGAACATTATAATCACGCACTTGAAAAAAATCACAGTTCAACCAAAAACAACCTCATTTTTAGAGCCCATCAAAAGTTTCTTTGAAATGGAAAGATGACTCAATTCTGCAAGGGTCTTACAGAAACACAAAGATCCACTGATACTATTAGTCCTTCATTGTCTTATCCATACAAGTGTGTGATAGTGCCTGCCCACCTACTTTGTGAAGCAGTTTTGAGGCTGTACACATTGAAAGATTAGGAGATGCCCAAACTAAATGCTACATATGTGCCATAAAGAGGTACTTCAAGATCAAGGTAGGACTGGGCTAAAAATTGTGATTTGAAGTAAGCCTCACTGACAAAATCCAATCCACCTTCACTTCAAATAGGGTTTGTCATTTTACACTTGTTCATTTTATGGCAGATGACCCTTTCACAGTGCATTGGGTGTACAGGACAAGGCTGGTAGCAGGGGGTGGGAGGGCTGCAGGGTGACCTCTGTGGGCTGCCCCATGCCGGACATAGCCAGCTCCAGCAGACCCACTGCAGGGCACCACTGAGCCATGGGTGGGATGCCTTTGGGAAAGCATATCTAAGGAAGGGCAGAAAACGCTGCACAGAGGCAAGAACAAAAGGAACAAAAAGGGTGAGACAACACCACGGTCAGAGGAGGAAGAGGAGGAGGAGGAGAAGGAGGTGCTCCAGGCACCCAAGCTGACATCTCCCATCCTGCAGCCTGTGGAGGACCTCACACTGGAACAGACAAACATTTCCTAAAGGAACTGTGGCCCACAGAAAGCGCATGCTGGAGCAGATTTTTATCCTGAAGGATGGCAGCCCATGGGGAAAGCCCACACCTCAGCAGGGAAAAAGTGGGAGAGGGATGGAGCAGCAGAGAACAACTGTTCTGTAATGACCATACGCTCCCCCCCTCCCCTTCCTGCACTGCCTGCAGTAGGGGTGATGAGTCTGAGGGGAAGCAGTGAAGTTGAGCTTGGAAAAAGGGGAAAGAAAAGTGTTATTTTAATGTTTGTCTTTGTTTCTCACTACCTGAATATCGATTTTAATTGGCAAAAAATTAAATTAATTTTCCCCAAGTTGACTCTCTTTTGTAACTGGTTAAAAACCTCCCTGTCTTTATCTCAATCCATGAGCTTTCTCATCCTATTTTCCCCTCCTGTCCCACTAAGGAGGGCAAATGAGTGAGGTAGGTGTGTGGCTGTTTGCCACAACAGGTAATGTGCTTTCATCATATCATATTAGGTAGGCTGACGCAGCATAACGTACTCTGTGAATGTCCCACTCTGGTGACATTTTAGCCAGCTGGTATACAGTATAAATACAGCACAGGACAAAATAAAGCAAAGGTCCTGAATCAATAAGGCCTGTAAAAGTCATCTAGCACAGCTGTCTGCAGCAGCATTGGTAGTGGTAGACAAGCTTGACCACTTGAAGCTTGGTCACGTGCATCTGTGCTAGAGTGCCCTGCACATATACTTAAGGTAGATGTGTACAAGGCTCCTATAACCTTAAAATTTCCTACAGAAATCATCAGGACTTGAGCAAAGTATTCTCTCATTTGCACTCCATCCAAGTCTATAAAACAGCTCTGGCAAATGCAAACTGTTTCCATTTTCTGTGTCCCTGTGATGCACAGTACTTACCAAAATATGGTTCATTCGGGCATCCTTTCAAGCGTACCCCCTTCTGAGTGCATTCAATCAGAAAATGCCTTACAAGTTCATTTGACAAATCTCCAACTGTGTGGAAAAAGAAAAAGAAAGCTCATGAAGAAAAGGCATGAACAGACAACAGTCTCACAAATTAGCAGGTCTTTATGAAGCTGTTTTCCACATTACCACCAAATGTTTTATATACAGCATGCCTGTGACTCTGTGATTCTGTGAATACATTAGACCTGCTCTGCTGCAAGGTTACAAGCTGTAGTAAAAGGCCATTTTGCAAAAAACAAACAAATAGCTCACTTCAGACAACCAGAGGAAAAGGTTTTATAATCATTGAGACATCCAAATATGCACTGGTGTCCAAAATGTCCAAGCATGGTCCCAACTACAGACAGGAACAGAAATTTTGAAAACGAATGGTCAGAAATTCTGAGGTACTTGCCCATTAGAAGAACTTGCATTCAATGTGACAGAACTTTTCCACATTAAAAGAATAGAAGATTTAGCTACACAAAGGTAATGACACCAAGTCTCTCAGTGAATTTTTAAGTTTTAAAATGTTTGCAGTTTGAT
This sequence comes from Burhinus oedicnemus, assembly GCA_008921705.1. Taxonomy (NCBI): domain Eukaryota; kingdom Metazoa; phylum Chordata; class Aves; order Charadriiformes; family Burhinidae; genus Burhinus; species Burhinus oedicnemus. Next base: position 1,467,646 of record VFFE01008976.1, read on the forward strand.
GCTAAGTCTTTGGTCCTGAAACCAAACAATTACATGAAATACTCAGGTTTCACTACATTTTTAAAGACAGTTTTTATCTCTCAGGAATCTAGGACACACAAAAATTGTTAAGTTGGATGTAATGAGGAAATTCAAAGTCTAAGAGACATATAAAAATTCCCTTGAGATTTAGCATTCTTTTAAACATATACATACATATGTACATATATATATAATTAAGACAACTTCATTTCATGAAAGACTGGTTTACAGTATTTCATACATGACTACAAACTGAACCTCTCTCCAAGTAATTAGAGGGTCATTTCACAGCAATAAGACAAAGCTACCCAACCATTCAAACCCTAACAAAAGAGACATAAACACAAATGCTCCCTTTGACTCTGATCTATCAGCCACAGTCCAGGAAACACATGACATCAAGGGTTTCAGGCTAATACAGATGAACACATTAATCTGGACAGCAGAAACTTCTATGCAAGCAAATATTGTAAAGATCACCTTTTCAAACAGCTTACTGTTTGCCGTTATGCTCTCACAATATTAAAAATAAATGACTACAAGGGTATGCGGGAAGAGGAAGCCTGGAACAAGAAATCCCACAGGAGACTGAACAAATTTGTGCCTTCTGGGATGAAACATTGGGAACCAAAAAAGCTAAATATCACAGAGCGAGAAATGGAAGAATGCTTCAGTCTCAACTAAAATTTTCTCTTACTACCACTTGCCTGTGGTACAACAAACATAAACTGGCTCTTAAAGGCTAGTAGAGTTTGAAGTTTCATGTCTTCTAGCCTTCACTGGTCCAATGATAAAAAAAGATTACTAAAAATGCCTACAGCCACTCCCCATTTGCCTCCTTGTTGTTGCTATCACCACCCCTGTTGTCTCCATTAAATAAGACATTGCGGTGGTTCTGCTGATGTTGCTTGGCAATAAAAAGAAGGAATACATGGGAAATTTTTATTAGAAATTGGCTCAAGATACCAGATTTTGAAAGGGTTACTGTAATAGAGGTGGACTGCTAACCTTGCCCCAGAGTACGCATGAAATCTTAAAAAACCAACCAGCCAAACAACAGCCAACCAACCAAAACCAGACAAAACCACACTGCCATAAACACGACACTAAGAATCACTGCTTTCCTGTGATCTCAGTTGCTTACCTCACCAGGCAGCGTGTACCAATGAAACATAATAAGCTTTGTAAAAGGAAAACAGTAGCAATGAAAACTACTCCACTACCCTTGCAGTAGCACAAATGGAGCCAAGAACACTACAGATACTGGCTGCTGACTTTCCATACATTGATTAATGCTTTCTGGATGTTCTTCTCATTTTACCCTTCAAAACTATGAGGCACAAGTTATACACAGAGGCACTGGAGCTGGGAGAGTAGGTGTATTTCATCACTTCTTTTAAACAACATCATCTTTCCTTAGGGAACCGCCTCAGACTTGTATCTAATGTAGACCTGTCTCAAAACAAAACCTTAGCTCAAAAATATTCAACCTTCCAGCCAAGCAAAAGCTTTACATGGTCGTATGCGGATCAAATGCAGACTTCTGATTCTAGGGAGGACCCATTAACTGAGGTGACACTGGTTTTCTATTAGGTTGATAAGGTACAATACAGGCACAGCCACTATGAACATAGATTTAAAAGCCATGCTGAAACTGTAAAGTACAACAGACACCTTATCCAGTCTCATTTAACAACATACCAAATAGAGCCTGTAATTCAAGTTGCACTTCCCAGAAAAGGGGAGATTCCTCCAGATTATTACCCAGTAATAAGGACTTCTTACTATGTACAGCTTGTTAAATAACAGATAGAAGGCATACAGTACCTTTCTTGTTTAACTGCAGCACAGAAGGAGGTGGTGTAGCAACTTTCATTGCCAGCCCATAGGCTCCCCGGAAAGAATGACTGTCTCGAACAATGAATGACCCAGGTTCCTTGTCCTTGAGAACAGCAATGGCTGCAAGGGATTCCAGAAAAGAGAGAGAAAAATAGTTCCAGAACAATGCGCACACCCAGAAAGCACGTAAGTGCAAATCTCTAATTAATAGGAGACTAAAGGAATTAAGATCCTTTTCTGTTTCCATTGCTGTAGATCAGAATACAATCAAGCAGATTTGGGGGATCTGAGTGGAAACATCTTGCATAAATCCAACAGATACTTATTTCAAGAGAAGCCTGAAGTACAGATCCCTACCGATTTTTAAACTAAGAAGGACGTGCAGGTCCCACCAGGATTGCTACAACCACTGCAAGAGCAAGTCAATTCCTGCTTATACTTTGTCAACTTGTTAGAAGCATGACAGAGAGCACAGCCTGTAATTCTTGGTCTGACTACACAGCACTGTTTTTCTTTTCCTATGCAGCTTCAAGAGGCAGGGCAGATCTGTTTTCATCCACCACCAGGTTTCTGTCCCTGCAAAGCAATCTCACTCCCTTACTGGTTTTAAAGCAAGGGAAGGGACGTAAGTGAATATTTGTTCTTTGACTGTCCAAGCATTGACATATTTTACATATATATTCCATGATCTCTGCTGGAAGTGTGATATGAAGTCCTCCCCACAAGGAACCATTTATAGGGAAACTGCTCTTGCTTTGCATGAGTCTGCTGCAGACTTTGAAATCTAGTAGCCCAAAAATCTTAAACCCACTTTGAAAAGAGACAAAAGGTTCATCTAATGATTGATCTTAATAAAACTTTGCACTTTTTTTTCCCCCTTAAACTTTTTAGAAATACTTGTGTTTGTTTTCAGAATTTCTAACTATCAGCAAGCCTTCAAAGAAACCCTGGAAAAAGCCCAAATTTGATCCTGGAGTCTTTAACTGTCTGTATACGCAGAACATGGAAACTATGCATATGGGGCATGAAGCTGTATTCCGCAAGGCCTGAGCAATGATTATGTCATAAACACACACTTCTTTTTTTCCCCCATGAAAAAAAGAGTAGTAACAGAAAATCAGGAAAATGCAGCAATAATTGTCTCTCCTGTTTAAGTGCGTAAAGCAAATAAGCGTATGTTCTGCTCTATTCATCTGTCAGATGGTGAAGAAAACAACTATTTTCACAATGACCTGTCATGTGTTGAGAGGAGGAGGATAAATGTATAAAACCCAGCAATTCAGCAGTACTTGCATAACACTTCTAAATCTGCAGCGGGACAGTAATCATTTGTCAAAGGAGCAGTCCATTAAGCACAGCAAAAAAGAACAAGCACTCCCCCTCCTCAGCGACAGTAACTTAAAACACTTTTTTGGAGGAATTTTACTTGGTAGGGTGAAAGGAGGCATACTAAAAGGTTGGGAAGATTTTCTTTTCATTTATTCAAGCAGCTAGGTTTAAACTTTCTTTATGATCTACTTCCCACTCTGGACTCACATCAAGTCAGAAAATTTTTTTTGCACATTTAAAGACTGAGTTCTCATTACAGGTGGGGAGCAGACAAGGGGAAAGGGACCGGAGTGAAAGGACCAGTAAAACATCATCCAAAGATGAATTAATGACCCATTTTCTATGGTCTTTATTCCCCTGGGCTCATATTTACCACTACACTGTAAGAGGCATCCTTACCATTTGAGAAACTATGAACTAGACAGACATAGCAATTCGTTTGCCAACAGCTGAAGGCTATTTTGGTTTAGTGCAAACTTCCTTCCCAATGCAAAACTAATTTGTAATTTTTCCTTTTTGACAACCGCATTTTAAGAATCCTGTCATAACTCATTAAATACAATTCAGTATAGCTGAATATTACAATAGGGACACAAGGACTGTCAGACCAATTGCATTTGCAAAGCACTCAGCATGCTTTATTTATGCATTGTTGCAGGCACAAGGTAGAAGTTTGTATATATACATTTTCACACACATGATAAAAGCTTTCTCTATCTCATTCAATAATAAATCTACATATTGATGTACTGTATCTGTATTGTACATCATAAAGAGGTTGTTCCGTGGGAGTATTACTTTGTGACCTTTAAGAAATAATCTAGGTCACCTGCAGCTGACAATGAAATTCAGGCTACAGAATGATGGGTAGATTAATGATGCTTTTATGATGACTTCTAGCTAATGAATTACTCTCTGATATTTAGCATCTCTCAACCTATCATCTGTGCAAGGAAACACACATGGCTGAGATCATGCCAGTCAGCACGCTGCTACTCAGATTTCTGAGAGCAGACAGTTGTTTGCTATTGCGTCACATGTATCTGCCATTCCAAAACCTAGAGCTTTTCAGTAAAGTACACTTGCAGCAGCTACCACAGGCAGATTTAAATTACTTTGTAGTTAGTTCAGTTAGGCTAATAATTTGTCTGATTAACTGAATATTTTTTAAGAACTACTTCATTGCCCTCCACTCTCAAATTCAGCCTTTGGACAAAAGAAACTAAGTGACGTTGTCTGTGGCCCTTCTAGGTTTATATTTCTTCTTGTATTTCTTTTAGACATCACATATGCATCAAAAAAACTTAAGGAGAATTCACCAACTAGCCTTTCTGTGAATGGATAAGTCAGAATACATATCAAGTGATATACCTTGTTCTCTTGAAATATCTGGCTTATACCAGAACTTGGATGTATCCTGGACAAATTTTACGGTCACATGTTTATCAGTTGTGTTTTCTGTGAAATAAAAGGGAAAAAAAGGTCAAGAATTTTTTTAAATACAAAAGCATTTTTTACTTTTCTTTCTAACTTCCAATCACCTTAATTATTCAAACAACTCATGATTAGAAGGACACTTTAGAGAAACTCTGAACTGTTTTAGAACCAGCAAATATACTGTAAACTAAGATTCTGAAAGCATTCTTGAAGTCTCATTTTGCAAAACCCACAAAATATGAAAAACTCTTACATTTATAAAGCTGTATTAAATACGAAGCTTCTCACTGGGGTCCAGTGACTGTACATCTACGTTTTTAACTATTCTTGACACAAGTTAAGAAAGGTGCAGAGAGAAGCAGCATTTATTAAAAGAAGTTGGACTCCAAACCCTGCTTGTGGTTTGGCAGTTCAAAAGGTAGGCTTCCCTTGGCTGACAGAAGCAAAAAAGAAGTGCAGAAAGAATTCCGCAGCCTTGTTCTCTGAATAATACATCCAAAGCAAGTGAACTGGCACCACTTACTGCAAACATCCAAGTTCTCTGTGCCATTTTCATTCCATTGCTTTTTTTTCCCCTCCTGACTTTTAAAATCCCCTAAATACTTTTTATAAACTCATATAAAATCTAATGCATTTCACATTCCTCTGATGCAGAACCTACCTGGCACTGGGGAAGTGCTTAACATTTTTGAGAAATCTGGGAGGACATTTGGGAAGGGGATGCTGATTGTGCTTCCACTGTGGGGGCTAGAGAAGCCACTTGAAGAAGGTGACACGGAGGCAAAGGAACGGTCTCCTTCAGAGGACCTCTTTTTCTCTGGAAGAGGTGGTTGAGCATGTAGATGCCCTCCATGGTGCTGCTGAACTGTACTGTTCTGGCTATTGTGTCCAGAGGCCACTGGAAGAAAGTTTTGTGTCAAAAAGCCATTGTCCTCAGCACTTGCCACTGATGAGCTCATAGCTTTAGGAGAGATGCTACTATTGGCTATGAAAGTAGCTTTTGTCTCCTCTCCAGGGGAGCTACTGCCCCTGTTGCCCCCGCTGCAGTTCAGGTAGGCCCAGGCACTGCTGCTGACAGCAGGTTCTTGCTGTGGCTCTGCTGGTGAGTTCTCCAGGCTGCTCAGGGTGATGACTTGCAGTCCTGGAGTTTCGAAATGAGACAAGAGAGAGACACCTTGCACGGCGTTTGAAAATTCAGAGGGCACAAGGTAACCTCCCAGCGGCCTGCTGTTTCCCATTGAAAGCTGGAGCGATGGGGAAGCTTTAGGGCTGCTTTCACACCAAGGACGTTCTGCTGCAGAAGAGCTGTCAAAAAAACCCAAAAATTGAACACAAAAATAAAACAACAGCCAAATCATTCCCTTAAAACATCACTGTACGACCCATACTGCAGCAATCATTGAAAGCAATGAATCACCTCACCCAGGACAATACCTGAGGGTGCTGTTTGACAACATGCTGGACCTGGTGATGCAGCTGGATCCAGGGATTCCAGCCCCACCCTGATCACTCATTTCTTCAGTGTAGGTGATTACCTTCTGCCTCATCTCACCCTCCACTTAGCCATGCTGATGGGACAGCTTCTGAGTTTGCACTGCAAACCAGGCCATCAAATTAATCACAGTTAAAAATACTCCTCCATCCCTGTTTTTGAGAGGGTTACTTTTAATATGAATCAGTTCAGTGAGGCTGTTCACGTTATTGCTTCACATAAAATGGTCCTGGGAGATCTCTACCTGGTGAGCTGAAGTACTATCTGGAAAAGAGTAGTAGGAGGCAAGAATTTCTTAAGCCAAGGCTGCCATCAAGGGCAGATGTTTATGGATGAAAACTGACACTGCCACAGCAGTTCTTACATGCAGAGCCTCTTACACTCATTTAACAAAAAAAAAGAGGGAAAAAAAAAAGAAAATAAATGGACTAAGGAGGTAGTTGTGCACCATCACACAGTAAATTAGTAAGTATGATAAGAACACAGTTCACAAGACCCAACTCTTAGACCAGGTCCCTTTTAATATAATTTATATTAAAAGAGGAAGGGAGGCACGTCCAGTGGTTAATTTATTTGATGATGGAATCATTCTGATTGATAGAATTAAATATTTCAACAGTAAACATTACACTTTTCTACTGGGTAGCAATTTCACCTGCTCAAGTGAAGAATAACAAATAACCTTCTAAACAAGACAAACTAAGCTTCTGATGAAACCATCTGATAAAAGTTTAAATTGACTGTTTGCTTCTAAAAGTGAAATGCCCTTAAGACTGTAGCTGGAAAACATTACCAGCAATATCAAATGTAGGGAGAACAAACTCATTGTGAGATGCAAAGGGAAAAGAGCTGACCTAAGTACATAAAAAAAGAAAGGATTTTTAATTAAAAGGGAACTGTGGAAACGCATACCAGTAGATTTGAATAGCTCGAACCAGAAGGGCCATAAAGAAATGGAAGGGAAGCAAACAGAAGAAGACATCATTGCAAGAAAAAAACCACCACAGCTGTAGCTATCTGCTAGATGAAATGAAAAATGACAAGAAAAATATTTAGAAAGAGAACAAAATTTTCTAGATAAAGTTTGAAGTAGGAATGTAAACTTGCTAATGACTGCATTGCCTGATAAGCTTTTAATTCATATCCACCTAGAATGAAATGTTACATTGCCTCCTCTTCAGAAAATACTAACATACTTTGTTCAGTCTTCTGATTCACATTCATAATCACAAAATGAAAACATTCTTCCACAGTCCAAATACCAGTTGAAAATAAAATCAATTAGATGGCAAGATAAATAAAAGATAAATAAGTATCAACATACTTGAAGTCCTGAGAGTCTGACACACCAACCAACAGCATTCCAAATACTTACTCTGAAAAAGGAGCCAATTATCCAAGAACAAGAATAGGATAATTAGCACAAAGGAATGTTGTTGCAGAGTGATAGAGAAGGAAACCTGATCAGGTGTAATACAATACCTCATCTATTAAATAAATATATGGCACAGCTAATGACATTCATTGTCATGGTCTTCTGAACCTTCTAACAGTAACCTGGGACTCCTTGTTTGTTTGCTATGCTTCCTGCTGTTTCTCATCTCACGCTGTAAGGTCCTTGGGACAAGGACTATTTTGTAAATTTATACTGTTCAAACCCTGGTCCAGAGTCCTACACGTTTACCACAATACAAATATGATATAATAAAATCTCTCAGCCTGCTGAGCCGTTGAAGGGGAGTCAGCTATTCACTACCAAAACCAAATCCTCTTGACATTTAAATGACTAGAAAAGGATATACTGCAGTGAGATGAGTGCACCCTCTCTCTCATATATAACTTATTCCAACATGAAATTTCATGAAATGCTTTCCAGTAAAGCATTACAGAAGCTGGTTAAGCACATAGGAAAACATGTACGAGCTTGTACTAGCACAGAACAAAGAAACTAAGCTATAAATTCCTATTTATTTTTGTATTCCAGCTGCTGGACAACATCATCATTAAATGTCATGACCAAAATCCCAAGTCCTTGGACAAATGCTCTGCAATGAAGACGCAAGCATAACATCTTGGCTGGAAAGTGTATTTATAAGAACTAAACAGTAAGGTAGGAGAATATCTCCTACCTTTCTCCCCCTGGGATAAGACTGTTACTTGAAACAGTACATGAAGATGCAAAACAGCGCTGAAAGGAGGGATCCGTCTGCATGTTGGCCTTCAGCAAAGCAGGGTTAGTGTCCATAGTGCTGTCAGACATCACCACAGAGTGGTTACTGGCTTCTGTGTAACTTCGAGATTCTGCAGCAAAAAAAACAAAGTAAAAGACAAGTTAAAAAACAACTCACATTTTTATGGACTTGTACTGAAATAATTGTTTATAAAACAATCTGTTTTTCTCTTATTAGGATTATAAATAAGAGGTTTTTTTGTTCGAGTAGTAACATTTTATTTCGCACTATTATGTTGATTGCTGAAAACATCCAGCAGGACAAATGGCAGAGGGAATAAAGATTACAGAATTACACCACTCAAACTTTTTGCTCAGTTCTCCAGGGTACATTCTCTAGCCCTAAAGATGAAAACAGACCCATCTGTTCCAAGTTGTTTTGCATTCCACAGTCCACAGTGTTAATCAGATATGGCTAGTCAAGTGTCCTATGTGACTATCCACACCATCAGTATGCACTTAAACAACAAAGTGATAGAAAACTGCAGTTTAATTCAGCCTGCCCTTTCAGGCCATTGCTGAATGGCACAGGGGACCTGGTGGCGAATGACATGCAAAATGCTGAGGTATTCAAAACCTTCTTCACCTCAGTCTTTACCAGTAAGACAGGCCTTTGGGAATCTCAAGCCCCTGAGACCACAGGAAAAATCTGGATCAAGGAAGACTTACCTTCAGTGGAGGAGGACCAAGCAAAGGAGCACTTAAACAAACTGGACATACGTAAATCCATTGGGGCCTGACAGGTTGCACCCACAAGAGCTGAGGGAGCTGGCTGATATCACTGCAAGGCCACTCTTGGTAATGTTTAAAAGGTCACAATGACTAGGAGACTCCTGAAGACTGGAAGGGAACAAGCGTCACTCCTGTCTTCAAGAAGGACATGAACAATGATCCAGGGAACTGCAGGCTTGGCTGCCTAACCTTAGTCTCTGGGAAAGTGATACTGCAACTAAGCCTGGAAATTATTTCCAAACAAGGAAAAGATGATTGAGAGTTGTCAACATGGAGTTATGAAGGGGAAATCATGCTTATCCACCCTGATAGCCTTCTCCAGTGAACTGGCTAGCTTAGCGGCTACGGGAAGAGCAGTGGATGTTGCTTATCTTGACTTTAGTAAGGCTTTTATCATGGTCTCCCATCACATCCTCATAAACAATCTGACAAAGCACGGGTTAGATAAGTGGACAGTGAGGTGGACTGAAAACTGGCTGAATGGCTGTGCCCAGAGGCTTGTGATCAGCTACACCACGTCCACCAGGAGGCATGTCACCAGCATTATACCCCAGGGGTTGATACTGGGGTCAATACTGTTCAACACCTTAATTAACAATCTGGATGATGGGATGTCCTGGTTGCAGCAGGGGTGGGGTATTCCATACCATGTGAGCCATGCCCAGTCTATAGAGCGGGGGGCGTGGGACGGGACACAACACTGGGGGAAGGGGGCAGGAAGTCGCCGCTTGGAGCAGGCTGGGGCTTCCCAGGTCAGTGAGCAGTGGTACAGTAATCATGTTTGTACATTCCTCTATTAGTGTTATCGTTGTTGTTTTCCTCTTTCCTTTGCTGTTCTGTTAAACTGCCTTTATCTCAACCCACAAGTTTTGCCTTTTTCTTCTAATTCTCCCCCACTGCTGTGGGGGGTTGAGCGAGCGTCTGCATGGTTCTGAGGCCAAACCACAACATGGGATAAAGTTTCATCAACAAGTTTGCAGACAACAGAAAACTGTGAGGAGTGACTGATAAACCAGATGGGTGTGCTGCCATTTAGAAGTGAAAGAAATGGGCCAAGAGGAATCTCAAGTTCAACAAGGGGAAATGCAAACTCCTGCACCTGGGAAGGAATAATCCCAGGCACCAGTACATCTGGGGCCAACTGGCTGGAAGACAGCTCTGCAGAGAAGGACCTGGGGATTCTGGTGGACAGCAGCTGACCATGAGCCAGCAACACAACCTCATGGCAAAGGCAGTCAACAGTATACTGGGCTGCATCAGAATGAGTTACCAGCAGGTCAAGGGAGGTGATCCTTCCACTCTGCTTAGGACTAGTGAGGCCACATCTGGAGCTCTGTGCCCATTTCTGGGCTCTCCAGTACAAGAGAGACATGGACTTGCTTGAGCAAGTCCAGCACAAGGCCACAAAGATGCCTGGAGCATCACTGGGACTGGAGCATCTTTCAAAGGAGTAGGGGCTGAGAGAGCTGGTAATGTTCAGCCTTGAGAAGAGAAGGTTTAGGGCTATATTATCACTGTGTATAAAAAACCTGAAGGGAGGGAATGAAGATGAGGGAGTCAGTCTTCTCTCACACTTCTGCTCACATGAAGAGAAAAGGACAGAACTGGGGTTGAAAGGCAGTTGAGCACCACAGAGCAGCACGGGGTTGATTTACCAGTACAGCTACAGATTCCAGGTGTGACTTCGTTCATACCATGCAGACAAAAAAGTAAAGCAACTGTAAACTCTTCTTTTCTGGTAGCTTGCAAATAGCATCGGAGCAACTGGTTTCTGATTCAAGTCTGAACTATGTTCAACTTAATTATACTGGACATAAATACTATGGGATATAGCTAAAACAGATGCATTTGGATGAGGAATAATGTGGATGCTATTACTAAAGAGTTTTATACAGGAACAGTTTAATTCCTTTCTTCACAGGTACATTTCAATAAACGGTCAAGCACTAATGAGGATTACATTTAATTATTCTGGTATAGTCTAAAGCAATCTGATACCTCTTCACATAAGCCCAGGTTCAACAGCACTATTTTCTACCCCAGAAAAGGCCATGCACTAAGATACCGCAAGTGCCTGCGCATCTGAATAGCTTCATACACCTGAATAGTGCCATTGACCTCAACACTTGCAGGACTGGAACCCAGTAAGACAATCACAGATGAAACAACCTCTAATTACTCTCTTTTGAGCAAACAGACTTCAGAAGATTGAGGGAGAAAAAAACACAAGGAAGTTACGGAACAATTCCAGTCCTACAAAGAGTTAAGATCACGTTAATGCATCTCCTCCATAACAAAATCTTTCTAATGTGAAAAGGAGGAAGGTTTCCACCATTACTGCAAGTGCCACTGAAACATGTCTAAATACATCATTTCCCTTCAATTCATGGCAGAGCCTGGCTCTGCTACTATTTGAATGAGGAGGGTGCAAGGTACTTAAAAGAAATGCCTGAGATAAGAAAATCAGCACATCAGTGCCTTGACTGAAAACCATCTGAATTCCTCACATAGTACACATACTGTACAGAGCAAACATTTAATTGGATGAGGGAAACATTAAAGAACTGCAACACTGTCTTTGAACTATACCCATTACTTTAACTATATCCACGCCAGCCATAAAAGTGAACTTTAAGGAAATACTGCAGAAATGTGTGTGGTGTGGAAGAGCTAGAGAAATCTGAATCTGTATCTGTCTAATAGATCAGATGTATTACAGTCATTCTCATATTGGTGCAAACACAGTCAGAAAAAGCTGGCTGCATAAACCCATGATTTAGGCCATATTCCTACTGAAATCAGTGGTGGTTGTTTACGGAATTATTACAAAGATTGACTGTTTACCCAAGTATTATAAAGATTGATGTTTCAAAATATAATAAAGTAATATTATTTTGTCTTAACTATTATCTGAGAAAAAGCCTATTAGTTGAAGGCGGGTTGGTCAAACTAATGTTGTACATCTGAAGATTACTATAGCCTTCCCAGAAACACAACTTTCCCTAGGCTAAAGGCAGATGAATCTACTGAAAGCAGCATCTGTAAGACAAAATATCATAAGTGCAACAGACATCTCATCTCTGCATATGAACCTGCAGATGCTTCCCAATTATACTGCAGGCTGAGATGATTCTGCTACTGTATGGGAGAGGTTGATGCATCCCCTGCAAGCATGGGAATTATGATCACAAGCTTAACTCCATGTGCTTACTTGTTTTCATGCCTTTATGTCTGTTCGCCTGATACCAGACTATACAGGGGAGCCAGAACTCCAGTTACCAAGAACCTGGGGGCAGGAAGGGGAGTGGCACTCCTTCTGAAATAGCTTAAAATCTTCTCACACTCTAATGTGATCTCAGCTATGTGCGTAAGAGTTTATCTAAAGCATTTACACAGAAAAGTCCTCTCCTTTTCCCACCAGTAACAGCATTTCCTTGAAGAAATGGACCAAGACTTGATTCTTCCCTGTTTCAGGGCTTGGACTGTTGCTATTACTTTTAGACCACTGAATGCCGCATGAGGGAAGGACTGTTGTCCCATTCACAGATGCAGCATTTCTTTTCATACCCAATATTCACAGGTGTGAAATACTAAACTAAGAGTGCAAAGCCACCGGCAGTCAGACATGTACTCTGCAGAAAGAATGCAAACTCCGTAGAACTCTCCCCAGGCTAGAAACAAGTGTATCTGAAAGGCAATTCCCATGAAAACAGCTTTGTTTATATTTCAATTAAAAACTAGCTTGCTGAATATTTCAGCTATGTCCTCTCTATTGTCTGATGCAGAGTCCACACTCAACAGTCAGCTGTTAACCCTTTATCTCACAGAATCATTAACTCAGTGCACTCTCATAGCTTCTACAGGATTTCTGTATGCATGGTACGAACCCCCCTGGCATGTTTGCTGCAAAGCATCAGGGCTTCTTGCTACAGGCCGCTACTAAATCTATGCCATTATATTTGTGAGAACACTGACAATGTAAAAGTACAGGTCCCTACTTAAAAAAGTGACGTGACAAAACCAGGATCATTCATGTTCGTGTCTCTTCATGCACCTGGGTCAGACCTGCATATCTACACTTACTACCGCTGATCATCAACATCATAGGCAGAAAGTAAGAGAGGAACTGGACTCTTTGTATCATACACTACTGAAAAGTGACATTCAGGAAGAAAACAAATACTATCATGTCCACATGCAAGGCAGAAAAATATCCAGCTCACTCCTCTACTGTCCCACTTGGCAGCAAAGGGCAAGTAATTGTAAAAGTTGCAAGGTTCTTTCAGTTACAAGCAGAAACTCCTGGATGCGCCTAGGACACAGCTATATAAAGTAAGATGTTATAAATTAACTTGTATTTTAATCCATGAAATCTGTTAAAGAAGAAAAAGGAACCCTGAAAAAAATCCACAAAAAACCCCCAGCGGCTTAACCCACACCACAATCCAGATAGAAGACAAGTAAAAATGTTCCTTTTCCTCTTTATTGTGGCAGCTGAGGGGCAAAATCACCTCACAGCTTTGGATACAATGGTCTAACAATGGTAGGGAAGCAAAAGGAGTAGTCATTCCACTATCATACCTTGTATTTCAGCAGCTTCTCATACATTCCCATCTTTGTAGTCCTGTTTGTGAGAAGGTGATAGCTAACCTGCACTGCATGAGCTTGAAAACTCCGGTCAAGGTCCTCAATTACATCTTTTGGGGACAGGGAGCTCTAAGTCACTGTTCCGCTCCCAAACCCCTGAGCTGACCACCCCTAAACTATCTCAGGCCAGTCTAAAAGCTGAATGGACACAGAGAAGCATATTGCTCTAAAGTAAGCTGAAGTAACAGAGCCACTGCTAGCTCTAAAGAGCAGCAGAAGGATAAGAAACTTTGTGCAGTACTTTAAATTTCACAGTCTATTTCTTGACCCATGTTTTGATGGCTTCAGCAATGATGAAAAAATCCAGCCTAGCAAAAGACTTGCAAGAAGCCACATCAAATGTATCACCACTCTCATTCAGAAGTCCCTCCGCTTCCACCTCTCACCGTTCCCACAAGATCTGATGAGCCCATTCCTTTAGACAGACTTCCTGACAAACTCATCTACAAAGACAGAACTGAAGGCGTCTTGGTATGTAATGGAAGAGTATTCAGTATATTTTCTACACAGTAAAAGTATTTTTTTGGTTTTGGATGGTTGCATTCCACTAAGGACTTGGTATTTCTCATTCTCCCAGGACCCACCTTGAACTGGTCCTACCAGACAAGCATTCTCAAGATAGTCTTCCCTTTGAAAAATCTCAGGAAAAAAGCACACAGTACTCCCCAGCATTCACCAAAAACTCCATGGCACTTTGCAGCTTGGCATCCAGCTGGCTCCAATTACCATTTGGAGTTTACATTACTGCTGAGCTGTTGATCTCTCCTTCCCACATCTAGGGAACTGTAAGACTTTCTATGACAATAGTCTCTGCTGATACAACTTTATTTTATCTGGAAACCAAGAGTCAAAAGATGGTAACTTCCCTTTTCCAATATTAAATTTTATTACTCATTAAGGAAGTTACTCTGCCATTCACTACTGAATGTCTTGCAGAAGATTTAGGCTCAACTCAGAGCTGAGATGTTACACATACAAGGAAAGGTAGAGCAACAAACAAAGAAAACCCTAGCCTTTAGTATCAAGCATCAGAACACCCTATCTAGAGACACAGTGGACAGCTCCATGGCTTGAAGTATACCAGTAAGACAAAAAGTAACAGATGAAGATCTTAAGCACATTTCATGAAAGAGGTTTGTTTAGATATGTTTCTTTCTAAATGTTAAAATCTACAAAAGTTAAAAAGCGGAGAAAGCTTTATCAGGGAAACAATCAATGAAAGCAAAATCACCCACAAGCAAAGTACAGAGCTAATGATACTGAGTAGGCATAATTTTAGTTCTTCTAAGACATTTTGCCAGTATTTCAGCAAAGAAAATTTTGCCAGAAAGATTAGTTGGAAAAATCACAGTTTTGAAGAAAAAACTGGAGCTTCAGTGGAACGGAGGTACTGACGTGCAACGTCCAGTGACCGCTAACTGGACTGGATGAAGTGAAAAGGCAGGCACAATTCCAACTGCACAGTGTGAGTACAGAGTAACAGAGGCCTATGCTACTATGTAATGCCAGAAACCCTGAAAACAGTGAATTCATGACAAAAGGATTTGGCTCCCTGGAAAAAAGAGTCCCTCCAGCAGCTGACAGAGTGCTAACAAAAGAATTGGCACCAGTGAAGCTAAGGAGCTCCTTAGCAACCTCTACAGAGCTCAAAGGGAAGGCCAAAATTAAAACCCGTGGATATGGAAAAAGGAGACAGCAAGATGGCCCACCGGAACCAGTTTACAAACTAACATCTTTTCAAGTCCATTAGCACTGGAAGGTTCTTACAGGGTAACCATCCTCCCTTTCACTCTCTCCTGCTTTTCCAAATGCTAAGGTGCCAAAATTGGTAAGAGAGACTGAGATAACACTGAAATTCTCTCGTTTTCAGTCAGTCTGCGAACTATTGACTTTACTGAAGTTTTGACCTTTTATACTTGCTATAGTCTGCTTTCAATTTCACAAAAATACAGTGAACCAAATTATTCCCTTCCACGACATCCATCAACTTCAGTTCTGCCGTTCCTTCCTTTTCATAGAATATGTGAAAATGAATGAAAGATACTTAAGATCCTGTCCCTTATAATTTCAGCTGCCAGGGAAGGGAATAAGTTTATTACCTCCTTTGCATAGTTGTTTGACCTCTCACTAACGGCTAAATTCCTCCAAGCTGATGCTGCTAGTGAGCTTCCACCATTATTTCAAACAAAGAGTTCCAAGAACAACAGCTAATTTACTGTATTACTGTTTCTTTTCGTTGAGAAGTTAAAACACAAGTAAGCTGACCTAAGGCATACACACTGAAGGCAAAACCCCTAACATGCCCAGGCAGCAACAAAACACCTTCCTGTTCATCGTCCTCAAAAAAGAAGTTAATTGCTTTATACTCTTTGCATTTCTGACAGGATAGATTTGGAGAGTTTCTATTTTAGAAAACAAGAATCTTTTAAGAAATTTCCCAAATAACAACTTGTAGACTGAGATAATGATTATCATCATTAGCTTTTCATTCCGGCAATCTCCCCCCAGAACCTGCAGCAACCAACTGCTAAATCAGCACCTTGTCATTTGGCCCACTGTAGTCACCAAGCTATATAAAGTCTCCCCTGCCATGGAGCTCTGAGGAAGCAGGAAAATCTGCAACATTTTCTACAAGTATATTTTATAAATAAACTGGATTTTATACTATAAGATGTCAGCTATTTTACTTTGACTATAGCAACAGAACCCCTGCTTTTCCCAGAATTTTTTCAAAACTCTAATTTATTTAGAAAAAATAAATAATCCTAGAATACTAACAGTTTTTATCTTCTTTTCATGTTTTTTGCTTTTTACTTGATCTTATACAGAAAAACACAGACATACCGATTAAGAATACAAAGACCCTGTTTTGCTCAGATTAACTCCCCCTCCCACAACCGAATACTATCAATTCACAAGAAAGCTGGAAATTCATCTTTTTAATTTTCTTAAGAAAATCTGAGAACTTAAAATAAGGGTTAAAGTCCATACCAATGATTTCGCTTCACTGAACCACACTGATAACTAGAAAAGGGATAATATTAAGCCCATCTTCAAGAATGTCAATAACGAGTATTGGGACCTTGCTGAACATGAGGACTGGACCAACAGAAATCTTATTTAAGACCAACATGAAATAAAAACAAATCTGTACCTGGGGCAGAACAAGACCTTGCAACAATACAGGCTGGGATCTAACTGCTAATTAGCAGCCCTGCTGAAAAGGATCATGAGTTGCAGTGGGTATCAGGCGGAAAGAGAATCTTCACTTTGCTCTCATCCCAAGGAAGGCATACTGAGCTATAGCAGGAGGAACATGGCTAGCAGATCTATATTTGATACTGGAAAAGCTTCACTTGGAATACTAAACTCAGTTTTAGGCCACCAGCTCAGGAAGATGAGAAGCTGGAAGGGATCCAGTAGAAGGCTACCAAGATGACCAGGGGCCTCACTCACACAACCCATGATGACAAGATGATGGAGCTGGGAAGAAAAGCAACGAGGTGGGGAATCTAAAAGCAGCCTAAAACTACTAGAAGAGCGTTTCTTCTCTACCAGAAGAGACTACACAGTCAAATTCTTCTCAGTAGTGACAGACAAAAAGGTCTTGGGAAATTCTAACTAGAAATCAAAACCAGCTTTGTCACTACGGGCAGTGCAACACTGGGAGAAGTTAATCAGGGCTGTGGTGGAACCTCCATCACGAGCAGTTTTCCTGACTTAGACAAAGCAGGATCCAGTACTTGTGACGGTCCTGTTCTGGGTCACAGGTTTGACTACACACCCCTAGAAGTGCTTCCTAAACGTCATTTCTGTCTTTCTATGGTAACACTAATTTCCTCGTGCAGAAGAATCTAACACAGTCATTTCCAAACTTCTTTAGTTGCATACTCCATCAGTAAGAAAATTCCGAACATGCACTCCCAATATATGCATTTAGTATGTATTTAATATGAATAAATGAATTAATAGTAAATATAAGTATATATTTAAGATATTAACTATTAAATATATGTATTTAGTTATGAATCATGTACATGTACTACTGAAGTTCTAGTATTTTCTTCCCACACCCCAATGGATCATCCTATTCATCACCTGGCATGCACATGCCCCACTTTGAAGACTACTGGTCTAACACGCTGACAGAAAAAAAGGGCATGCAATTAAGGGATAAAAAGAGGGAGGGTTTGTGGTGGTTTGGGTTTTTTTTTGTGGTTTGTTGTTGTTGGTTGTGTTTTTTAATGGATGGGACAGGGGCAGTTTCTCTGTTGGCCTGGAATCTGCTGTGTTTTATGCACATCCATAAACTCTTCTTCACAATTGCCTGTGTTCTTTCAGAACGAGAACATGTCATGAGCCTAAACCATATACCGTCACAGAGGCACCTGCAGCTCCCCCACTCTTCAAAAATAGCAAACAGATATAATATAACAGCATTTTTTTTCATGCTTGTCAAGGAAAAGACAAAAGTTATTATTGCTTGGAGATTCTGCTAATGCCTGTTTGAGTAGATCAACTCTCTTTGCAAGTAACCAAATCAGTTGGGCTGAACCTGGAGAAGCGATGAAGATGGTGGCTCTAGCGTCCACATAATAACCTCTCTGCGCTAAAAAGGTCAGCTTCAGTTGCTTCATTAAACAGTACTGAGAAGGATCTCAGTGGAATACGTATTACGTGCTTGGCTCTTACAGAAAACACAACAATGTGGTGGCTGACAACCTGGAAAATACAACACCGTATCTGAAGAGGTGGTAAAAACCTCCTCAGATGTCTCAGAGACACTTATTTGGTGGAAGAAATAACACATTCAACAGCTAGAACCCAAACTGCTAGTAATTAAGGCTAAGCTACACTGCAGTACTGAAGGCTTCTAACTTCACGTGATTATTTATTGTGTGCATTTAGAAAGTGTTCACTGTGTTTGGGGAACATTTCAAATGTGTTTAGAATAAAAAAATCCATTCTTGCCTTATGCCTAAAGAGGGCTGTACTGTATTATCATCCATGTTGCCCCCTGAGGGGCCATATTGTCCGCTCCTTGGCACAGCAGCTCTCCCCAGCAAGCATTGGGTGAGCAAGGCTGGCGCTTCGCCACCTCCATGGGAGATTCTAGCCTGCTGGCAATATGCATGACAAGAGCGGGTGCACACTGGGGCATTCCTGTGTTCCGGCAACTTCTAGCTCCCATAATGGCCCACAGGGGCTCCTGCCAGTAACTAACAAATGCAGCCTCTGAAGCTGCGCCAGGGTTTAGCTTATCTCCAGGCAACCGGAGGATTACAGAATTATTTGCACTTATCCTCTGCCCCTGTCTGCACAGGGATAAGCATCAAAAGGATGATTTACCAGACACCACTTTCCCCTACCTACAGTCCTTGCCCTGAAGATCTTACTCTCCAGCTTCTTTTCTACTGAGGAAATAGCCATTCCATTGATAGACCCTTATACCATTTTACAGACGTTTGGTATCATACATTTATTGAAAAATACCAAAATACAAATAACTCATATTTGCTGAATAGAATTTGCAATACAGCATCTTCAAAGCAGTAAATTTCTAATCATGCCTTTCTGATGGACTTTATTAGACTAATTTATTTTCCCAAATAATACCAGGAAAAAACCCCGACTTCTCCAGGGACCGAAGCAATTAGTTGCACATGTCTTCTCAAGTATTTTAAAAGACCTTGCAGATGCTCTGCTATTGACTTTTACGCATAGCTTTGCTGTCTTAGGAATGCAAATCAGCTGCGGGGGCATGTCCTCAAGCCATCCGGGTCACATGCAAACATAAAACGTGACATTTATTAAAACGCTCTTTAGGAGAGAGCCACTGCCAGTCCACAATGCGTAAACAAGAGCACTACTATTCTGCCTTTAAGTACAACAGATCATTCAGTGATGAACAAAAACAAATCCAACAAAACAATTAGAATATAATTATTAACATGCCCACACTAAGTTTTCATAACAAATAAGTGGCTTTAGAGACAGCCAATCCCATTCTTATCGTGGTTTATCTCATAATGGAATTTCAGATATTCACATTGCTGAATACGACAATTTTCACCAAACTGTAAAATGAAACTGCAAGTTTTAGAGGGGGGATAAAACCACTAGGAATCAGAAGTGTACAAACTGGTACCTTCAAAATGAATAGCAATATTTTTTCAGGCAGAATGCCCTGAAAGACCAAGCACCTTGCAAGAAAAGAGAGAGCAAAATGTCTGCCCTGTACTCTAAAATTCATTAGCTATTAAAATGGCTTAAGATGTGGGAGATGCCAGCCCGGGTTGTCTGTGCTGAACTGAAAAACGCAACTCATGTCTACTGACAGATCCACTGCAAAGCCAATGCAAAGGGGACAAGGGTGGATGTAGGGAGCAAACTGGAGCACATACTGAGTCAATGAAGAAGGGACTGAGCTTGGGTGGGGCTGCCTTTCTGGCAGTCCTGGAAAGCAAGCACCAAGACTCATCAGTGAAATTTTCAGTTTCGTGGTATTGATATAGGGAACTAATTGTCCGCTTTGTAATTTCTAAATCGCTTAACAATCCTGTTTGTTTCAAACATTCTTTTGGAACTCACTTACCAAAGACTGGTATCTGTCAAGGACTGGCATTTGTCAAGGACTGGCATGTCAGACAAAGGAGTGAACAACCTGACCTTGCTGCAAGTAAATCGTATAGATAACGGGAGCTGCTAACAGCATCATTATTGTATGCAAGAAGCAACCATCTGGTTAAAACCGGTCTTGCGGATTGGAGCCCAGTCAACTCAGCTTTCTAGGCCAAAGGTGAAAAGTACACGGTGAAGAAGACTACCAGCCTTCCTCCAAAAGACCCCAGCCCACGACCACCAGATGGAAGTGCGCATGCGCCAAGAGGAGGAGAATTATGATAATGAGTAGCCGGAAAGAATTATAATAGTCACACCCACGCCGGAACTATTTGTAATAATCCCACCTATGCTAATGCATATGTATGTTGAAACCTATGAATATGTATATCTTTATTGTATAAATTCCTGGTAAAATGTGCTGTTGGTGTGCGTGTACTTTGGAGGAGCGATCCCCCACGCACCCAGCGCTGAATAAACATACCTGCTTTATAACTCTATCAG
>VFFE01008976.1:1491844-1510598 GCA_008921705.1 Burhinus oedicnemus
AGGGAACTAATTGTCCGCTTTGTAATTTCTAAATCGCTTAACAATCCTGTTTGTTTCAAACATTCTTTTGGAACTCACTTACCAAAGACTGGTATCTGTCAAGGACTGGCATTTGTCAAGGACTGGCATGTCAGACAAAGGAGTGAACAACCTGACCTTGCTGCAAGTAAATCGTATAGATAACGGGAGCTGCTAACAGCATCATTATTGTATGCAAGAAGCAACCATCTGGTTAAAACCGGTCTTGCGGTTTGGAGCCCAGTCAACTCAGCTTTCTAGGCCAAAGGTGAAAAGTACACGGTGAAGAAGACTACCAGCCTTCCTCCAAAAGACCCCAGCCCACGACCACCAGATGGAAGTGCGCATGCGCCAAGAGGAGGAGAATTATGATAATGAGTAGCCGGAAAGAATTATAATAGTCACACCCACGCCGGAACTATTTGTAATAATCCCACCTATGCTAATGCATATGTATGTTGAAACCTATGAATATGTATATCTTTATTGTATAAATTCCTGGTAAAATGTGCTGTTGGTGTGCGTGTACTTTGGAGGAGCGATCCCCCACGCACCCAGTGCTGAATAAACATACCTGCTTTATAACTCTATCAGAGTTGTAGAGTTTGATCCACGCGTCAATATGATCTTATCTACTCTTCCTAAGGCAAAAAAGAGGGCATTTGAAGTCCCCTTTTTCTGTCTCAGTTCAGGTACAAGTATGCAGCTTTTGATGTCGGAGGAGTACTAATGGCAGCAATCCAGCTGATGTTCGGACCTTCTACCAGAAGTCTCACTTTGGTCCTGCTCTTCTACTGTCAGAAGAATTCTGCCTAATGTGACCCTCTTCAACCTGTTCACTTTTCTGGAGCCACTTGCCTGTAACTAATGGCTGAACTCAGCTCACTGCAGCCTGAATACCAAAAGCCAGGGCTGCTTTTTAGTTTTGAAGTAGCGTATCTAAACCATCTTCATTTTAGAACCAGAAAAGGAACTGATTTTTCAGAAGCTGCTTTTAGTAATCTGGAATTGAAAGACGCAAAACCAAACTCAGTGCAGTTCATCTTCAACATTGTTCACTGTCATGTAACAGGACTGAGAAGTGAAGCTATTAGGTGTTCTCTTGGTCTCTCAGGAATTGTAATTCAGTAACTCCTTTTAGGGTTGCAGTCCTTACACAAGCATTTGCTACTACTGACTGAATGGAAAAATTGTTTGCGTTAAGGCCATACGAATCATGCTTTTTAAAGTGTTCTGGTGTATCCTGCACATCATGTAATAGTTGGCTGCTCTAAGACTGTATTATATTTTGATGGAAAATTCAAATCTAGAATAAGAAAGCGAGAGTATTTTACATGTACTGCCTGAATTATACAAATTACTCTGCCAGTGCTAGTGGCACAATACACTGTTTTTCTCATTAAGCAAGAAAGCAGAAAAACGATGTGATATTCCTCATTCAAGAATGGCTTACGTTTATAAAGTCCGTTAATTTTTAACGCTTTTGAAAGGAAACAATGCTGCTATAACATTACTAGGAACTCCTTGGGGGAGGAAAAAGAATCAGCCTGGACAAAGTTTTCGTACGTAGTCAGCAAATAGGTTCCAGGCAGTTCCCGTGTCTTCTACTTCCAAAAGAACACCACCACCACACACAAAAAAATTAGAAGTCTTCCTCAGCAGAAAAGTAACTTCACAAAGCTCATTAACCCTGCCTCATGCCCTCCGTCTCTCTGTTAACGACCGCAGGAAAAAAGCTCATACTGACAAAACTTGTCTGCAAGCTTTTCAGTTTTTCTGTGGACTCCCAAATGTTGCCATATAGCCACACAAAGTGTAATTCTTTCCCCTACTTCCTTTCTTCAGAGCTTGCAACCAACACAGAAGCACGCCGCATGCTCTATGACCGTGCCCCGACACCTCACACCCCCCCCTACCCCCCCGGACCTGCACCAGCGGCCCCGGCCAGCTCTGACAGCGCACGGCGGCGGCTGCCCGTTGTGGGCTTTACTTAACCCCCGCCTTCCCCCACCTCTCGCACCCCAAACACACACGGCACGCACAGCACGCCGATCACATTTCACTGCCGCTGCGCGGTGCTAGGAAGGCCGCCAGTGAAACCCAAGCCACGCAAAATGAGTTCTCAGACTGAGGAAAACGCGCAAAAAAGAGGGAGAGCAGGAAACCAAGAACCCACCTGTGGAAGCCATCGCGACAGAAGCGCTCTTATGGAGCACGGGCTGTGCGAAATCTTTGTTCCCTCCAGCTGGGCCCGTCGCGCCGCATGCTGTCTGCGGCTCAGGGGAGCACAGCAGCCAGGCGAGCAGCTCCGCCACGCAGAGGCTTGGGAAAAGCTACTTCCCACGTTTGCCAGCTCTAATACCATCCGCTCTCCCCCACGCGTTACAACTTAACAGCAAAGAGGATTCCAGCGTCTGCAGCGAAAGAAAACCAGGCTCCCGCTCTCAGTACAGCCGCTCAGCTGAAGACAGCCAGAGTTGACTCCACCCAGGCGGAAGATAATTCCCCGATTGTTGCTGGGCTAGCTTTGCCGCTCGAGCTTCAGCCAGGCGGCCCATTCAGTGCACCTCTGTTCTGCTGACTCCACCTCATTTGAATTTGACTTTTTTCTCCCCCTCCCCCCGCCCCGGCTCTGGCAGCGGCTCACGCCGCCTCTCGCACGCACAGCGCCGCTGCCAGCGCATCCTCCGCTCGATGCAGCGCAGCGCCTCGGGAGCCGCAGGGGCATCTCGGGGATTAAAACCTCACTGCCCTTCTCCGACTCCCAGCACACAAGCCGCAGCGTTTGGGTTTTGGTTGGTTTTGTGTTTGTTGTTTTGTTTTAAGCACATGCCCAGTTCCCACCACTTCATTTTACCTCAGATTTGTTTCTTTCAGAGAGATGCAGGACACGAAACTGAGAACAGACACCTAAGCGCTTTTTAATGTGGACCAATGCCCAGCTGGTCTAGAATGCCAAACTGGCTCAATGCTGTCTGATAAATTTAGCATCCAGAGCTCTGAATAAAGTCTGACTCACTTCCCCAGATTTCTTTCCCAAAGCACCACGTGCAACACTACTGTGTTGCATTCAACATCCCCCTATCATTGTCAGAGCAGGTTTTATTTACCAGTCAGGAAGATGAGTGGAAACACTGTAGTGGTGCACTAGGCAGCACATTTCCGCCTCAGATTGTTGTTCAGTGTCCCAGGGCACCGGATTTTCTGAAAGGATGACTATAGGAAATTACAAATATGACCATTTAAAGTTTTCCTGTAATGAATTACTCAATCACTTTCAAATTTCTAATGGGAACATATTTTGAATGTGTGTACTAAACCCTTTTGATAGCTTTAAAATATACAAACTGGCTTGATTATAGAGATTAGTACTGGTAAACTAATTAGAATTTTGCTTTCTTCCACAGAGCAAAACATAAACAAAATCAAACTATTCCTTTATAAGAATATTCACTCCTACCACTGATTTTCTTCATAGCAGCTGCTCCTATTGAACGATTTTGTAATGGTGGCACCCAGGAGACCCAAACAGCAAGGACTAGCTGTGATATACACCATGCCATCAGGTAAAAAATGAGGGACAATCCTTGCCACAGAGGCAGAACAGGTTATTGATACAGCAGTCCAGAACTGCCATCACTTACTTTGATTAATTTATTATGCAACTACGCTTTCACTTTGTCTTGGATGCTTGCTGGCAGAGACAAATGCAGTCAAACAGTCTTCACACTCCTATAAACAACAATTATTAGAGAAAATTGCTCTCCATAAAAAGCATTCCTGGCTCTGCATAAAAAGCACTGTAATCACAGGAAACCTTTGGATGTCCCATTTCCTTACTGATTTGCAAGTCTTGGAAGCTTTGCTTGTTGGGCTATTCACAGTTGCTGGATTACAAGAGAACTAAGGTAACAGTGGTCTGAGATACCACATGAAGGCTGGGTTAAGTGAGAAAGTGTTCATTTCCAAAGTAATGTATGAATCTAATATAAGTAGAAACCAGGTAATTAAAAGCGTTAATATACTTGAGATTTGTCAACATTTTATCAAATTTATCCTTTGTTAAGATATTTTTTTCCACGGAGCTTTTTGTTAAAAATCAGACTTGGTTATACTTAGGGGGCTGTTCATAAATGAAACCTCTTTGACATGAACACTTTTAATGGCAAACAAAAGGCACCTGACACAAAAACTCAACTTTTGTTTGTCGTTCTGCCACAAGTTCAAAGTTTCAACCAGCTGAGATGAGTTCCAGAGAAGAAAAAAATAAATATCTGAAACTCTAAAGCCAGGAGATATAAAGGACCAGACTGAAATTTTATTGTATACAAAAGCATAGAAGTAAGAGTTAGGAAGGGGAAGAGGCTGTTGGATGTCTTGGGTGAGGAACTAGTTGGGTTTAGGCGAGTGCAGTTTGTGAGAAAATGCCATCCCAAAAGGAAAAGGTCTGTTACTTGGCAAGAAGAATTGCTTTCATGGCTGTGCCAGGCACAGCACAGAGACAAGGATCAGGTCCTCCATCTTCTGCCAGCTGCTAGTACTTAGTCATATAGCAAGGCCTGCGTACAGTTCTAGGTAAAGCGCACAAGATTACCAGTTTCATCAGAACCATCACCCTGCAAGATCTATCCAAAGTAGCTTAAAATGTAGGGCTTAAATTGTTACATGCACCTTTCTCCAACAGGAAACACTGCACGAGGGTGGCTATGCTGTGGCCCTCAGATGCAAATTCAGCAAGCTCCAAAATTTGTGAAGGAATTGCATACATTTCCCTGCTACTCCCATGACTGACAGTAATGTGAGAGTCAATCTCAAGGGACAGTGCATTTCAAATTTTGTCTACTAGGTGTCCAAACATGAATGGCTTCATGAAATAACATGCCTAGCTTGGGCTTGAAAAACAGAGACTAATTTAGTTTTCTCCTCGTCTGCAAAAGGGAATAAACAAAGAGAATTAAAGTAGGGGAGAACCGCATCTTAAAAACAGATGAATATGGCCTTTGGACTATAAACATTTAAGTGGGACTGAATATGTATATAAATTGGAATGAAATTTCTAGAACAAATATTGCATACAGAGGACATATTTTGAACATATTTGACATTCTCTATTTTTTTTCTAATATTTTTGTAAACTTTGTAATCTTTTTCAAACATCCTTTATAATGAATTCATTACCAAAATATTTGTGGCAATTGAACACAGGCAGGCAGAGTTTTCAAATTGCTAGGCTGCCACTCAAGCGTAGAAATAAATGGTAAGATAAAAGAAATAAAATCTAAGCACAGCAGAAACATTTTCATTAACATCATACTTTACTATTTCATGTAGTGTTTGAGCTTGATCTTATAATTTCAAACAATGTCAGTGCAGTACAAGGTCCCTCTTACTTACACAGGTCTCAGCTTTCATTAAAATACACAGTTTATACATACCTTAGTACTAGGCAGTTCTATCAACTGTGTCATCTCCCAACTGGGCATCAAATCAGTTTGCACAGAATTACAACCAACAGGCACTCTTCAAAAGCACTGAATGAAAGGTATTAATAATACACTGTCTCGTGACCAGATTATGAAAGCATCAAAATAAAAACAATGAAAAAAGAAAGCCACAACCAATGTGTAATCTCAAGCTATTTTTAAAATACTCCCACTGTTTTCCAGAACAAAAAATGTTTTGCCAATCTTCGGATAAGACTTTGCTGTGACCAAGTTTAGAATGGATTTATAATCTAATGCATCCCGTCTTTGCAAACTAGGAGCTGCATCTATTCTCTACCCTCAATACAGAGGGGTTCTTGAGTGCTCAGGAAACACAAACCTTTTCTTGACATAATTTATTCCAAATTTTGCACTAAACATTTTTAACAAAATAAACACAATATAAACTTTACTGTTATTTATATGATTCAACTTTCTGATATTGCTGGGTACATGTATAAAAATTAAAGAAAGCTCAGCATGGATCCAGTAATTAAAGACATCTGAATGAATGTTCCCTTAGGCTTCTTATACATTTTATTAACTTGTTCTCTATTTATCGTCAAAGAAAAAACAGTGTAAACAAAATTCTGAATGCAATAAAATTATAATAACACAAAATCACAAAATTTTTCAGGCATTTGAAAGCAATAAAATACACATGGTGCAATTTCATCTTCTTATAAAAAAGTCTATATAATCTTTCCATTATAATTTTTATTTCCTAGGGTTTATGTGGTACACAGGTCCACAGGTCCAGAACATCTAACCTGCAGCACTACATTATCCCCATAGCTGTTTTATCATAGAATCCTAGAATGGTTGGGGTTGGAAGGAACCTTAAGTATCATCTAGTTCCAACCCCTTGCCATGGGCAAGGACACCTACCACTAGACCTGGTTGCTCAAAGCCCCATCCAACCTGGCCTTGAACACTTCCAGGGATGAGGCCTCCACAACTTCTCTGGGCAACCTGTTCCAGTGTCTCACCCAGACAGTAAAGAATTTCTTCGTAATATCTAACCTAAATCTACCCTCTGTCAGTTTAAAATCGTTACCCCTTATCCGATTGCTACACTCCCTGATAAAGAGTCCCTCCCCATCTTTCCTGTAGGCCCCCTTTAAATACTGGAAGGCTGCTATACAGTTTCCTTGGAGCCTTCTCTTCTCCAGGCTGAACAACCCCAACTCTCTCAGCCTGTCCTCATAGGAGAGGTGCTCCAGCCCTCTGATTATCTTTGTGGCCCTCCTCTGGACCTGCTCCAACAGGTCCATGTTCTTCTTATGCTGGGGGCTCCAGAGCTGGACACAGTATTCCAGGTGGGATCTCACGAGAGCGGAGTAGAGGGGCAGAATCACCTCACTCAACCTGCTGGCCATGCCTCTTTTGATGCAGCCCAGGATGCGGTTGGCCTTCTGGGCTGCAGCCGCACATTGCTGGCTCATGTTGAGCTTTTCATAAATCAACGCCCCCAAGTCCTTCTGCTCAGGGCTGCTCTCAATCCACTCTCCACTCAACCTGTATGTGTGCATGGAATTGCCCTGACCCATGTGCAGGACCTTGCCCTTGGCCTTGTTGAACTTCATGAGGTTGGCATGGGCCCACCTCTCAAGCCTGTCCAGGTCCCTCTGGATGGCATCCCTTCCCTCCAGCATGTCAACCGCTCCACACAGCTTGGTGTCATTGGCAAACTTGCTGAGGGTGCACTCAATCCCACTGTCCACGTTGCCAACAAAGATGTTAAATAGTACTGGTCCCGATACTAACGCCTGAGAAACTCCACTCATCACTAGTTTCCACTTGGACATCGAGCTGTAGACTGCGACTCTTTGAGTCTCCAATTTAGAGACAAGGACATCATGCGGGACAGTGTCAAATGCTTTGCCCAAGTCCAGGTAGATGAAGTCGTTTGCTCTTCCCTTATCCACCAATGCTGTAAGCCCGTCATAGAAGGCCACCAAATTGGTCAAACACGATTGGCCCTTAGTGAAGCCATGTTGGCTGTCACCAATCACCTCCTTATTTTTCTGTGCTCCATCAGAGTTTCCAGGAGGATGTGCTCCATGATCTTGCTGGGCACAGAGGTGAGACTGGCTGGCATGTAGTTGCCCAGGTTTTCCTTTTTTCTCTTTTTAAAAATGGGGGTTATGTTTCCCCTTTTCCTGTCAGCGGGAACTTCACCAGGCTGCCACAACTTCTCAAATATGATGGGTAGTGGCTTAGCAACTTCATCCGCCAGTTCCCTCAGGACCCGTGGATGCATCTCATCATGTCCCATGGACTTGTGTACCTTCAGGTTCGTCAGCTGGTCTCGGACCTGGTCTTCTCCTACAGTGGGCGGTTCCTCATTCTCCCAGTCCCTGCCTTCACCTTCTGTGACTTGGGTGGTGTGGTCAGAGCCCTTGTCAGTGAAGACTGAGGCAAAAAAGTCATTAATTGTCTCAGCCTTCTCCATGTCCTGGGTGACCAGGTCTCCCATTTCCTTCTGGAGAGGGCCTAGTCTTCCCTAGTCTTCCTTTTATCACTGACATACTTATAGAAGTTTTTCTTGTTGCCCTTGATGTCCCTGGCCAGATTTATCTCTGTCTGGGCTTTAGCTTTCCTAACCAGATCCCTGGCTGCTTGGACAATTTCTCTGCATTCCTCCCAGGCTACCTGTCCTTGCTTCCGCCCTCTGTAGGCTTGCTTTTATAATCTCCCAGCAAAGAATTTCACTTTCAGTTACTTTGTTCTTGGAAGCTTTCTGGACAAATTCTTAAAACATAGTGAAAGCACACAAACTGAGAATATTCAGGAAATCCAATGACAATAGCGAACACAAACTAGCAGCGTGATTGTAATACTCATATTGCCTTCACATTGTTTTTCTTGAAATACTACAGATGCAGTACTATTCAGACGTAATTTTATTTATACCCCATTTAGAGTTTATGCTTTTAAAACAGTGTTTGATGAAGGACTGAAAAAAAAAACCCAAAACCAAGAATCTATTCTGCTTTCTGTACTAGTTCTTCTTAACATACCTTCATTACATCCCTCAGCAGCAGCTTTAGTGACTCTACTCCTTCCCAGCTTCTTTCCTGCTGTTTCTCCCCCAACACACGCACATAGTTTTTTCCTCTCCAGGAATTTTCTCCAACTTTTCTCATTCTAAGTGCTAAGTTGGTGTCAAACCTTCGGGGAATGGAGGGGAAAAAATTCAATGTACCTGTGGCCCCTCAGGGACCCTAATGTCACTTGGGAAAAAAAGTAGATATATCTCTCATATATCAGGTTTTCAGAGCAGGGGGTGGTGGAAGGGAGCAGGGAGTGAAAATAAATGAAAGCAAACTGACAATTCCAAAGGCTATTAAAGGAATTGTGTGATTTATCAAGACTTTTTGAAAGTAAGCAACATGCAGACAATAAGGATTAACCTTAAATCCAATACTTCAATCAGAAGTTTTAATTTTTTCTTGTAAATGTCTGCTTGTTGGATAAAATACCTATGTAGTTAAACAAATATAACAAAATGAAGCACCACTTCATCTGTTTACAAATAAAAATACCAATGAGCATCTTCTAGAACACACAACTGTTTGTGCAAAATGGTAAACAGAGAGAAAGGGAGACAGCACACAAGTAAGTGCTCACCAGATAATCTTGATGCAATTTACTAACCATGACAGCAAGTATCTTATGCAAAACTTCATTTTTACAGAGAACAGGAAAATTCTAAAGGTTATACTCCAAAAGCTCAGTACGTATCACTTGATAAACATAACTACTTCTTAGAATGGATCAAGCTACTCTGAATTTCCTAACATACTGTTTTTTATTTGCTTTCTGAAATGTCAGAAAAATGGTGGGCCGCTTATTTTGTTTTAAGTTGTTACTGTAACTCTAAGTATATGTAGTACATTTATTAGTAGCATATTTGTATGCTTCAGTTGGTAATGCTGACAGTGCACAATGAACAGAGATTAATGCAACACAGCCTTTTATATGTCACAAGTTTTTTTGTGTGTCATTTTGGAATGGTGGTAAGTCCTCAAATTGCCCACATATTTCTAACAGCTAATTCAAATTACGAGGGTTCCTTGGTCTATCTCATGTTTATTCTGCAGTCACCAGCGACGCATTTAATCATATAAGTGCATTAGACAAAATGCAAAAAACACAGGTCCCACCCCTGTAATTTCCCTTATATTCTTGAGGGTTTTCCCCCTCAAATATTTTATTATGCAGGAAAATCATGCATAAGCAGCATGCTTTATAATTTGTTGAAAATGCCACAAGGTTTGTGGTCATTCTGTTATATACTGCAAGTAAATTCTACGCTTGTGGTCCATCTGTTGAAAAGCATCTGCCATAAATACTCACTAGTCTTAACTTCAGTGGCAGGTGCTTCCATTGTTGCAGTACAGCACAGCCATGTGGGGCACTCAAAGCCACTGATGGCCAGACAGTCTTTGAAAAGCTTGGGAGCATCTGCAATGCAAGCTTTGAAGAAAGAATCAAAGCCTTTACATTGTGTGGCTGTCAACTGCCAAGATATGCAGTGAAGAGAGTTTCTAGTGGACTGTATTGCCAAGCACGCAGGTGCTGTTTTCTGTGTTGCTGATGGTTCCAGGTTTTTCTCAGTTAATAACTCCTTTTGAAAAAAGGCAGTTGTTTCATTTTAAATTCATAGTATTATAAAAAGTGAGTCAGGACCAAACAAATAGTAGACAGAACTGGATTAAAGTGAGGTGCCCCAAATAAGGGATGAAGTCTACAGAGTGGGTCTTGAAGGAGAGCCTATCAGCAATTACTTGCTTTAATGGTATTAGCATGGATCAAGGAGCAGTCAAACCTATTGGGCTACCATTGATGGAAGACTTACAAGGTGTAAGAGACTTCAAAGATGTCCCGAGCTAAAAAACTTATTACATATGAATTCCTGTAGGACAACATTTGCATCACAAGATGCACCATTCCTTTAACATTTCGTTCGCATTTAACATTCCGTTCAACATTTGACTTGAGGACAAAATGAGTGGGTGAGAAAGTGGAGAGCTTGTTTCTACATTTAGGGTCCCCGCCACCTGGATACTCATTTCGCTGTGAGAAAAGTTAATTCATATTTGCTACTTTAGGCAGAAGACTCCATTTAACTTGTCAGCAGTGTGTTGGTTTAAATGGATAATGCAGATAGTGCGAAGCGGTCTCTGAGAGGGCTGTTAACTGTTTAGAGGGATAGTCTCAGTTCTTGTATTTGCTTATCAATCAGCACTTTCCCTGCATGGAATGAAAAGTCAGCCAGTAAAACCAAGAAAAAAGAGCAATGTGAATACTTTCACAGAAGATGAAACACACAGTATAAACCAGAAAGTCTTTCTGAATCAGTATGTGATTCATTCTCCAATGCAATTTTAACAGGGCAGGATACTGCTTAAAGCTCGTTCTGATCCGTGATCAGTGTTTCTGAGCAGATGGAAATCCTTCTACAAAAGTGAAGGTAGAAGGAAGAGGAGACAGTGACTAGCTGCACTGATCATCTCTTCAATGTAATCGCTGAAGCACCTAACAATGCTTTTTCTTTTTTTTTCTAATTCTGCAGGATTATAGAGCAGCTGCACATGGAATTATGTATGTGTGTACTACATTATGCATTTTGCTCACATTCAAAGTCAATGTATTTTCCATGACCATCTGTAGCCCATGAATTTGTCTCATCTTCAACATGATGTTCAACCTATAGGTCACACCAAACCCCATCCCTTGCAGAAGTTTAGCTCACGAGGCCGTAAGAACATTTTACCATGAAATATCTTTGTCTTGACATAAGCATCAGATTTAAAGAATTTTTGATTCTGTGATCAGATAAAACATTGGCTACAAACCAAAATATATTCATGTTCCAGAATATTTTATCAAACTACAATATCCAAAAACCAAAGCAAGACAGAATATTCTTTAGACAATGAGTTTTCTCACAAAAATTCAGTAACAAGAATGGCATCTTTTCTCAGCTTTAACATACCAGCCAAAGAAAACCACATTTATATTGTCCCACTGCTTCTTCATCACATACTATTATCCATGGACTTGGCAGTCCCTAGCTTTTGATATTCAGGTATGTGTATTCTATTCCTTGCTCTTCTGAATCAGTGACATGTTAGAATTTTTAATGAGTGGCTAAAATATGTACAGATTTTGTAAAATTTTATGTAGAGACATGAAACATGGCTATAAACAAAACCAGTCCATATTTAGGTAGCTAAATGGATTAATCTCTAAATCATTTCATATCTCTAAGCCACAGAATAAAGCTTTGGTAAGTTAATCAATGTGTACTGCCAGAATACCTCCCATGAAAATCTTAGCCAAACTGAGTGGGGAAAAAAACCCCTGCTCAATTAAAGCTGATTACCAGACAGCTGAGTTGTAGACACTTAAACTGTAAGTATTTTGGTTAATAGCGCTCACTAAAAGCAGGCATAGACTACAAGTATTTCACGTTATTTCCAGTTTCAGTTTGATTCTTCTCTTACAACATATTTTCCACCATTCAGGTTGATGTGAATTAAATGAAACCATTAATCTATTCAGCACATGAGATGGAACATTATTACCTGTGCTGTGAATTTGGATTACCAGACTGAAATCGCTGATAATAAGCATTGCTTCTTTCTCCACAGGCCAGACAAGACACAAAATTTCCATGTTTGTATTTGAAAGATATGTTAAGAACTGCCAGTGTTGCAAAGAGAAGGAGGTCTGTGACAATAAAGACTTGAAAATACATGAAGTCATCTCCAAACTTCGTGCAATAAGAAGTTTGTATAAAGGTTAGTTTTACTGAGCTGAATGCATCAATGAAAGTAATCCAGGGAGGAAAAAGCGACACAGATCATAGCACATTATATTGACTTCAGTGTTCACAATGGCCAAGAAGTGGCATCTGAACATTTATGACTATGCTTTACAGCATTCCACGTGCTCTTTCTGGAAGACCTCATTAAGTTCACGTAGGTAGAATCCAAACAGGAAAACTGAATCCTTTCCTACTTGCTCCTGAACCCTATGAAGGCTTCATATGCATTACTAAATGGTATATTTTATCATAACTAAGAAACATTAGCTGTTTCATTATAAAAATATTGTGGAGATGAGCACTGTATTTAGTCACAAGATAAACATGTCAAGGTCAATTACAGGACAATGAAAAACATAACACAAACTTGTCTATCTGCCTTGTAGTAAACATCATAAATTTCTTGTCTCTAGTTGTATTTTTTATTGCTTGTTAATAGCCTCAATGTTTAAAACAAACAAACCAACAACCACAAAAGTAACAAAGAAAACAAACCAAAAAACCCCAAAATGACAACAGGAAAAACCTAAATGAAGCTTTGTTTCCAGGAGGACGGAGCTTATGATAACCAGCCACTGAAGTGGATGAACAGATGTTCTAAGCAAATAAACCCAGATGTCTGGAAAAGTTCCATACCTCTCTCTTGTTCTGGATATGTATACATAAACAGTTAGGGAAGGAGAAGGTGGCAGGTATAAATAAATATTACAGGAAACCTTTTCATATTGTAGAGGAAGTTTTTGCATATCATAAATGGGGAATTTTTCGTTCTCACGAATTAGTATCGCTTTTATTCCCTACGCTACTAACTCTCCTGACACACAGAAAAGGTTTTCAGTTCAGAACTTTGACTTTTGTTACTGAACAATTAAGCGGTATTCAGTGACTGGAAGAAATGACAATCCTGAAGTAACAGTATTAAATTACTACAAAATAAAATTATAATCAGTAATAGAATTATGCAGTAATGAGGATATCTGTTAGGTTGTGGGTTTGTCTTCAAGATATTTATGAAAACAGTCATGCCTCTACTGGTTGGTATAACAGATTAAGCCCATGTTAGTCAGTGTGGGGAATTTAGGATTACAATGTCTCTGTCAGTTAAAACCAGAGTCTGTATAAGAAAAAATGTGGAAATACGCCAGTGTCTGGTCTTCATGAGTTACATGACAGCATGAGGAGAAAGGATGACGTTTTGACAATTTTTAGAAAAGATGTAGCTTGTATGCATAACACAAGCTTTGAATACAGTACCTAGGCTAAGCTCCATGGCGGGTATGAAAAGGCAATGTCTTACACATGCTTGAAGGCTCTGAGATTCCTCAACATCAGCAGCAGTGCTATCATCCCACCATATGCACTGCTTGAACTACACAAGTTTACTTAGGCTGTTCAGAAAAGATGGAAAAACAGGACATCACATCTCCTCTGTCAGTACATGGATAAAGGATTATAGACAATCTTCCCTTGTTCCACAGATCCCTGCTTTCTGCTGCAAGACAGTGCCTGTTTGTGAATGCAGATTTTCTGCAAAGCTCTGTCTATGCTTTGGCCAGGGGTGAAGAAGGGGCGGCTTCTCATGTCCAGCCTGAGGGGTGGAGTGGCAGGGGTGGTTAGCCAAAGTTCAGTCTTCTGGCAAAGAGCATGCTACATTTTTATTTGTTACTTCTACATACAAAGAGACTTCAATTAGCTGTATGCTGAGACAAGAGAGCCTTTAAGCTTCAAAATGGCCTACAAATAGTGCTTCTGTTCCTTCACTGATGTGTGGGACTCTCCCATGGGATATACAATAGTTACTGTGTTACTCAGAGCCGTATGTTCTATCTGGAGCCTGCTTTTTCATGGGGTATTTTTAAAACTAGCCAATTTATAGACTGCTCAAGTTTGGCTTAAGAAACAAGGTGTCTTTCAAAAGATAATTCAGTATGAACTCTGTGGGTGCTGTATTACTTGCAAGCTACATAAAGTGAGGAAAAGGGCAATGAAACCATGGCAGGAAGGGATCACTGGAGCAGTAGTGCTGACGTGAAAGGACTGCATGCCTGAACGCAGACTGAGGGAGGTTAAACTTGCTCTCCTCTGAGAAAGAACAAGGCTATTGGAAAGGAATCCTGCTCTTTCTAGCTGGCCCAGGCACAGCATCTTAAATAGAGGTATAGGGAGAAAGAAGAGGTAGGGCATATCTGATGAAAGGGAGACAGGTACATACCACTGGACTGACTTTCCCTAACAAAGGTGTTTCACTGGAAAAGAAAATTAAAATTCTATGGCTAACAGAGCACCATTTTATGCAGGGTTTTATCAGGCTTCAGTGAAGATACTGCCCTTTACTTCAATAAATAGTTTAAGAATCAGAATTAGATGCATTCAAGATAAGGTACACAGTTTACAACAAGAATAACTTACAAAAGAACAGATAATGTTATGATTTTGTGTACCTAAAGACTGGATGTCACTGTAATTCTTGATACACAAAAACATGTATTGTTCTTTTAAAATGTAGACTTTTATACTTTCCTAAAACCACAGTAGTTCTCCCTTGATATGGTAAGTGCTAACTACACCAAAAGCTATTCTCTACAAGGAAATGGGGAAGAAATAAGACAGCAATATATCTAGATAATTGGTAGCCAGATGTTACAGCATCCTCACTACTAACTTGAATGCAGACAAGTAGCAAAGCTCAGATGCAGAACAAAACAATTTTGAATTCAAGGATGATCTGAACTGAGACAAAAGGGGCAATATCTTAATAGCAGAAATTAAGACTCCTGAGTCCATGACTCCAAAGGCCTCAATCTGTTGAAAATGTCTGGAGAAGTCAGTATGTTTCCCAACTTCTACCAAAATAAAAACAATGAAAGCATTTAAAAGAAGAGCAAGGCTGCAAAGGAAAGTACTAAAAATAGGGGCTGGAAGAATTCTTGCAAAGTGCATACTGTTAGAGTCACCTTTGTTGCATGTGCATTAGAGTGGTCTCAACCACAGGAACAGCTGCTTCTGTTCCCTTTAGATTCTTGGCCTCATTCAGCACATAAAACACAACTCTCTTGCTCTGGCCATGAATTAGGGATTGGTAGCAAAAGTAATGAGAAGACATGTTCTTCACTTCTTGCCAAAGTCAGAAGATGCCGAAGAAAGTAAATGCAGTAAATAGATACTTACCATAGATACAGGCAATAAATAAAGTAGAATAGTAAAGGGAAAATAAAAAAAAAAAAAAAATTAAAGTAGGATTCTAATATTGCCTCTGGCAATAGAAGTTTCTGTGCTCTGGTGGGAAAGTCATCCAACTAACATTTCTTAGTGGTGCATTGCATGTTTTCTAGCTGACCGCACCTCATACACCTTTAACCATAATGTCAAAGTACATTATGTTTGCAGCTAAAAAGCAAAGCCATAGGGAGCTGAGCACTTAACCTGTACCATTCAGTACACCTTGAGCATCATTTTTAAAGGGGTATGCAAAGTGAGAAATACCAGCTTTGGTCTAAGCTAGAATTTTCAGTGTCCCATTAACTGAGTACCTAAACCCAGCATTTGAGAGATGACAGCATTTGGAATTAAGCAGGAGAATCACCAACAAAATAGAGAAATACACTAAAAGCCACAAAATTTTCCAGGGCAAGTCCTAACTCTTAGCAACAGCAATGGCAACCATTTAACAACAGTGTTCAGTATATTAACTCAATGTAAGCAACCTGTAATTGACTTGCTGAAGTTTCCCTCAGGAGGGTATCTAACAGTAATTGCTTCAGAGTTGAGAGAGTAAAGGGCAAAGCCACAGCAACTGAACCATAAAGAGACGTCTTGAACTGGGTAGAAGACTGCTTTATTATTAAAGATAATTTTATTCTATGTTGATGCTATTTGCTTTTGATAACTATTAAATGAGGCAAATTAAACAGGAAGGGGTTATTTTTCCAAAATGAAAAACACAACACTGTAACTATTATTGCAGCAAAATGCACCCTCAAATTTATTAGAAACTCTACTATCAAGATCCTGCCTGAGAAGACAGTCATAGCCTAAGCAATAAAACTGTATATACACATGAATTATCATCTGAACAATTCTAATGCACACAAATTAATATCTGAGATTTTTATTCAGGTTTTATGTTGGCTTCCTTCTATGTCCAGCTCTTTCTGATGCAGTCACGTGGAATACTACTTTCCTGAACTTATTTTTTAAAATAATTTCACACAGGAAAGGTGGCCGCTAACAATAGTTAGTGCTATTTTTAGCAGCAAAGAGTTAAGGCCTCAAAGAAGAATCCTTTACTAATAAAATTCATAGATAGATGACATTGAATCTTCAACCATGTAATCATCTGTTACCAACTACTTTTCCATGCCTGCACATTTACAAACTGTGTTGTGGCAAAAAAAAACCCCAGAAAATTCGTTCCTTTGATTAAGGATCTCCTTGACTTGAGCATAGCTACTGCCAAGTTCTATTGTCAGCTTCACTTGCCTGGCAAGATGGCAACATGGATATCACCCCTCTTTCCTCAGATGGAGACAAAACCTACTAAAAATCACAAGGAACTGAAGTCTCCTGACAGTACTATTTTGATATTACCAAATATCAGCAGAGAGATTGTAGAACACTGAAACCATGCAAACGCATACAGAGAACAAGAGCAGGATAGCATCAAACATTGAATCACATTTTCTCTTATTGCCATGATGCAACTACCTAATTGCTCCACACTGATTTGGGACACTGAACATGAACACGGGACTCCCTCTTGGCAATTAACGGCATTAAATCTTTCTTGGATAATTCTTAATTTTTTACTTCTTTTTTATATGATTAAAATAGTACTGCTAAATTCTGTTTCTCTGACTTGCACATGTCTAAAATCACCAGGTATATGTCCTATTTAAAAAGGAATAACCACTGTTGTTTTAGTTGCCTTCATACACAGTTCAGTTTCAAATTATTTAAGAAGTAGGTGTATCTTACCAGGACTGCTTCTGTACAGCTCAGATGGGCTGCTGACCTTTTGGCATGAGGGAATCCGCTGATGGTATAGTGGAGGTGTTTTCACTAGGAGTGAAGGAAAAGTACAACTCCTCTTCAGTAACAGCTAAAACGTTAACAGTGCTATTCAAATAAATACATAAAAAGAGACAGACGTTTCCTTACCATATGATGTCTCTGGTGACAGGGGAAAAGCTGGTGTGGATGGGAGAGCTTCATTTCCATTTTTTGTTGGGGAGAAGATTCCCCCGTCCATTTCATCTTGGTAACATGCAACAGCCATCTAGGAAGGGCACAAAAAAGCAAAGTTACAGGGTGAAAATTCCCACTTAACCCTACAACACAGTGGGGCATTTTTCATCACATTACGGAATAGATTCTAGAATATAGAGGTGTGCTGCTTGCCAGGCACTTATATCAGGGATGTAACTGAGAGACTGACAAGCCTCGTGCAGTCCTTGGACTATTATCCACTGCTGGAAGCAGCGGTCAGGGACTGTGGAGTGCAGGTAGTTTTTTCATCAACCCTCCTGGTCAACGGGAAGGGGGTTGATAGGGCCAGGGGAATCTGGCAAATCGATAACTGGCTACAGGACTGGTGCCACAGACAGGTGTTTGGCTTCTTAGATCATGGGACTCACTTTGAGAAACCTCGTCTACTGGGGCCAGATGGGGCTCACCTATCAAAAAAGGTGAAGAACACCTTTGTTCAGAGGCTTGCCAAACCTGTGAAGAGGGCTTTAAACTAGAGTTGCCAGGGAGGGGAACCAGAATCCATCCCACTCCTACCAATACAA
Organism: Burhinus oedicnemus; assembly: GCA_008921705.1. NCBI lineage: Eukaryota > Metazoa > Chordata > Aves > Charadriiformes > Burhinidae > Burhinus > Burhinus oedicnemus. Next base: position 1,509,973 of record VFFE01008976.1, read on the forward strand.
GGCTGATACCAGTAGTAGAGGCCCAAAACCTGGAGACGGGCTGCAGGTCAGCAGGAGGGCACGTGGAGTACAGCTGAAAGGAAAGATAGCCAGTCGAGCCAGGGAGCTGGATTAACTGAGGGCCCAACTTACATGCCTGTACGTGAATGCACGTAGCATGGGGAACAAACAAGAGGAGTTAGAGATGTATGCACGCTTGCAAGAGTACGATCTCATTGGCATCACAAAGACATGGTGGGAGCCAACCAATAACATATGGGTCAAGATCAAAGGGAGGGCAGGGACAGGTGACATTATAGTGGGGGCCTGCTACATGCCACCTGACCAGGAAGACTGAGCAGATGAGGCCCTCTATAGGCATATAGGAGCAGCCTCAGGTTCACAAGCCCTGGTCTTCATGGGGGACTTCAACCACCGCGACATCTGTTGGAAGAACAACACAGTAGGCCATAAGCAATCCAGGAGGTTCCTGGAATGCATTGATGATAACTTCCTTCTCCAAGTGACAGAGGAGCCAACAAGGAGAGGTGCCATGCTGGACCTTTTTCTCACCAACAAGGAGGGCCTGGTGGGCAATGTCACGCTCAAGGGTAGCCTTGGCTGCAGTGATCATGAAATAGTAGGGT
>VFFE01008976.1:1510618-1533772 GCA_008921705.1 Burhinus oedicnemus
TTTAAAAACTTTGTTGGCAACAGGGATGTTGGGACTGAGTGCACTCAGCAAGTTTGCCAATGACACCAAGCTGTGTGGAGCGGTTGACATGCTGGAGGGAAGGGATGCCATCCAGAGGGACCTGGACAGGCTTGAGAGGTGGGCCTACGCCAACCTCATGAAGTTCAATAAGGCCAAGGGCAAGGTCCTGCACATGGGTCAGGGCGATTCCATGCACACATACAGGTTGAGTGGAGAGTGGATTGAGAGCAGCCCTGAGCAGAAGGACTTGGGGGCGTTGATTTATGAAAAGCTCAACATGAGCCAGCAATGTGCGGTTGCAGCCCAGAAGGCCAACCGCATCCTGGGCTGCATCAAAAGAGGCATGGCCAGCAGGTCGAGGGAGGTGATTCTGCCCCTCTACTCCGCTCTCGTGAGACCCCACCTGGAATACTGCATCCAGCTCTGGAGCCCCAGCATAAGGAGGACATGGACCTGTTGGAGCAGGTCCAGAGGAGGGCCAGAAAGCTGATCAGAGGATTAGAGCACCTCTCCTATGAGGACAGGCTGAGAGAGTTGGGGTTGTTCAGCCTGGAGAAGAGAAGGCTCCAGAGTGACCTTAAAGCAGCCTTCCAGTATCTGAAGGGAGCCTACAAGAAAGCTGGAGAGGGACTTCTTACAAGGGCATGAGGTGATAGACATGGGGTAATGGCTTCAAAGTGGAAGAGGGTAGATTAAAATTACATCTCAGGAAGAAAATTTTCACTGTGAGCGTGGTGAGGCACTGGAACAGGTTGCCCAGGGAAACTGTGGAGGCCCCATCCCTGGAAGTGTTCAAGACCAGGTTGGATGGGACTTTGAGCAACCAGGTCTAGTGGTAGGTGTCCTTGTCCATGGCCGGGGGATTGGAACTAGGTGATATCTTTAAGGTCTCTTCCAACCCCAACCATTCTATGATTCTATGATAGAAGGTTTCATATAATCAGATCCACTGTTCCAGCAGAGAGATCTTGGAACACTGAAAACATGCAAACACACAGAGAGGACAAGGACATCATTAAACGTTGAACTGCATTTCTGAGATAACTACAGTCATTTGTTGTTCTTACTGGCACGACACAACTGCCCAATTGCTTCACATTGATTTTGGACACTGAACGCGAACATGGGTCTCCCTATTGGCCATTCACTTCAATAAATATTTCTTGAAAAATTCTTCATTGTTTACCTCCTTGGTCTCCCCTAGAGGAATCAGTGATCCTGGATTTACAGCCTGGTCAGTAGCAGGAGACTTCATCCATCCACACCTGTTATATGATGGCTGCCCAGGGACATTATTGTCGTACTGCCCAACACTTAACTTTCTGATTCTTCCCCCTGTTTCATCACTATCTTGCATACCTGTTGCTGAAAAAAAATAGGTAAACTAATTAACAAGCTTTTTTTTTTTTTTTTCCAGTTAGAGCTGTTAAACTTCACTATTGTGCCTTCACTGATTCTGTTCAAGAATGTGCATGAAATAACTGGTTTCATAATTGCTGTACAAAACCACACAGGTGAGGAAACAAAAATCAGTTGTAGTTAGCCTTGCTGACACAAGTTGGAACATACTTGCAGTACACCCGGTTCCAGAGGAGTGAAGCAGCATGCTTCTGCTGACGCTCATTTTTGGAAGAGGTTATCCCCAGTGCCACCCGTAGAGCCTGCCAGCAGGGGCCGCTACGGGCAGCCAAATGGGAAACTTCTCTTGCCATCCCTACACACAGCAGGTCTCAGCAGCAAAAGCATTGCTGCTTTCCAGGACTGCATTTTCCCCGAAAAACCAGCTTCTTTTTACCTAACAGACCCTGGCCCTTATAAACCCAGCTCACTGTACACTTTTTGTGACACACATGGCAATCACACTTGATCACGAAAATTAGGTATTAGATATACAGAGGAGCTGTAACCTTTTGGAGTCTGAGGAACAATGCACAAGAGTAAACTGAGCCAGCAGAACAATCAAGGATATTCAAGGGCATAAAGCAGTATTTGTTTCCAAAGTCAAAGTCACTATTAAAGAGAGTGTCATTAGACACAGCTTTATGATTAGCAGGACTCTATATTTAGTCATTCATTCCCACCAACAGACACTTCCAGAATATTCCTGCAGCAATTGCTTTTTTCATCCTTCTTCGTAAGATTAAGTCAACAATAAGGATCCCAAAGTAGTCCTTACTGTGTAGTTACAGGACAGTACAAAAATAACCATATGCATAGCAACTTTTCAGACACTCCTCTGAGAGTTTTTGTTGTCTATATAAGCAAAAAGATCTTTGAGAATTAGCCATTTCTCTTAAAAGATCTGAGGATTACTGAAAGAATTTCTTTTCATTGCTTGGTGTCATTTAAACTCTTAGAATAATTTCCAACTCTAAGTATGCATTGTTTAAGCACATCTACACACACTGATCATGGAGCCATAACAGTAGGAGTCCAAAGCATGCTCTTCATCTAAACCAGCAGGAGGGCTGAAGCAGCCACTTTGGTAAGAGAAGAACAATAGTGTACACCTTCCACACACATCCATTGCCTAATCTGAAGTAGCTGACAGGAGCCAAGTTGTAAAATCTAGCATGCAGCAGAAGTGTCTGTATTATAGACATTTCACCTTGATTATATAGCACAATTATAGAGCATCAATGGGAAAATAGGTTTCTGTGGAAGAAGGGACTGACCGCTTGGGAAGACTACAAGAATGCTGCCAGAGTATGCAGGGACAAAACAAGGAAAGCCAAGGCCTCCTTGGAATTAAATCTGGCAAGGGATGTCAAGGTCAACAGGAAGGGTTTGTTCAAGCACATCAGAGGCAAAAGGAAAACCAGAGAAAATGTGGGCCTGCTACTGAATGAGACAGGGGCCACGGTGACAGATGATGCAGAGAAGGCAGAATTACTGAATGCCTTCTTTGCTTCGGTCTTTACTGCTTAGGCCAGCCCTCAGGAGTCCCAGACTTTGCAGGTAACAGAGAAAGTCTGGAGGAAGGAGGACTTTCCCTTGGTTGAGGAGGATCAAGTTAGAGATCAGTTAAGCAAACTGGATATCCACAAGTCCATGGGTCCTGATGGGATGCACCCACGAGTGCTGAGGGAGTTGGCTGAAGTCATTGCTGAGCAGCTCTCCATCATCTTTGAAAGGTCCTGGAGAACAGGCGAGGTGCCTGAAGACTGGAGGAAAGCCAGTGTCACTCCAGCCTTCCAAAAGGGCAAGAAGGAAGACCCGGGAAACTACAGGCCAGTCAGCCTCACCTCCATCCCTGGAAAGATGATGGAACAGCTCGTTCTGGGCGTCATCTCAAAGCATCTGGAGGAAAAGAAGGTTATCAGAAGTAGTCAACATGGATTCACCAAGGGCGAGTCATGTCTGACTAATCTGATAGTCTTCTATGATGGCGTGACTGGACAGACAGATGAGGGGATGGCAGTGGATGTTGTCTACCTTGACTTTAGCAAGGCTTTCGACACCGTCTCCCACAGCATCCTCATAGGCAAGCTTCGGTGAATGGACAGTGGGGTGGATTGAAAACTGGCTGGCAGATAGAGCTCAGAGGGTTGTGATTACTGGCACAGGGTCTAGTTGGAGGTCTGTGACAAGTGGTGTTCCCCAGGGGTCAGTACTGGGTCCAGTCCTGTTCAACATATTCATCAATCACCTGGCGTGAAGGGATAGAGTGTACCATCAGCAAGTTCGCTGATGACACAAAACTGGGAGGGGTGGCTGACACACTGGAAGGCTGTGCTGCCATCCAGCGTGACCTGGACAGGCTGGAGAGTTGGGCAGAGAGGAACCCAATGAAGTTCAACAAAGGCAAGTGAAAGGTACTGCACTTGGGGAGGAATAACCCCCTGCACCAGTACAGGTTAAGGGCTGATCCACTGGAAAGCAGCGCAGTGGAAAGGGACCTGGGAGTCCTGATGGACAACAGGATGACCATGAGGCAGCAATGTGTCCTTGTGGCCAAGAAGGCCAATGGCATCCTGGGGTGCATCAAGAAGTGTGTGGCTAGCAGGTCGAGGGAGGTTATCCTCCCCCTCTACTCTGCCCTGGTGGGGCTGCATCTGGAGTACTGTGTCCAGTTCTGGGGTCCCCAGTTCAACAAGGACAGGGAAATGCTGGAGAAGGTACAGCAAAGGGCTACAAAGATGATTAGGGGACTGGAACATCTTTCTTATGAGGAAAGGCTGAGGGACTTGGGTCTTTTTAGTCTGGGGAAGAGAACACTCAGAGGGGATCACATCAATGCTTACAAATACTTAAAGGGAGGGTGCCAGGAGGATGGCACCAGTCTTTTTTCAGTGGTGCCCAGTGACAGGACAAGAGGTAACGGGCACAAACTTGAACATAGGAAGTTCCATCTAAACATGAGGAGGAACTTCTTTCCTTTGAGGGTGGCAGAGCACTGGAACAGGCTGCCCAGAGAGGTGGTGAAGTCTCCAACTCTGGAGACATTCAAAACCCACCTGGACGCCATCCTGTGCAACCTACTCTAAGTGAACCTGCTTTGGCAGGTGGGGTTAGACTAGATGATCTCCAGAGGTCCCTTCCAACCCCGGTGATTTTGTGATTCTGTACAGGAGAACAGTTTTAATTCAAGATTAAAATATCGACAGGGATTTCAGATTAAAATCCATGGTACTTAAGTGATTCTGCATTGAGGTACATATGTATCAACCTGAATAACTTGCTGGTAAGTAGCGGCTTATCCTAAAAATATTAATAAATCTCTTGTAAAACTACAGAATTAGACACTTTCAAAAATCCAGCTCTGCTACCATCAAAGCCAGTGTGATAGTAATGAATACTAAAGCCAATAAAAAAATAAAGCCCAGTTAGTAACTTGTGAAAATTCCACCAATAGGATTAAATGGCAGGGTTCAAATTTAGTCATTTATTTTATCAAGTCAATATAAATATAGCTAGCACATCTTGGAAAAGACACAGCTTAGATTCTGTTTTTCTGGTACAACTTTGAAAACTAAAATACTTTTTAAGCACCCATATTTTAAACACTTATTTAGCCCTTTTTCCCCTGACTAGAAACTTTATGTGTGGTCTTTCAGGTGGAAAGAGTATCTCCTGAAAACACTCTGAGCAACCTAGATGCATCAAACAAGGTCTTCAAAGCCAGAAAAGAAAAGGACATGAAATCACAAACATCTTCCAAACTTAAGTGATGCTAAAAGTCATGAAGATTTCTACTGAAATTGAAGACAGTTAAGAATGCTGACAGACTTCATACTACTCCAGAATTTACCAACTTTTTCCATTGGAATTCTTTTTGTATTTGTAATTTCTGTAAAGAAAAATGAGTGGGAATCACTGTGCAAAATCTCAGAATTCGAAGAGACCATCTGAGACCAGGCACTCCCAAATCCCACTGCTCCTCCACAGGAGGTAATGGCAGCCAGGAACAGCATGAGAGTTTCACTCCGTTTGTAACCAAGTTACTAAGGTACAGGTAGCCTCTTTCTGAATGTGCCTCTCCTACTTAACACAGCCACATAGACTACTTTATGAGAGACAATGTCTACCTTTTTGATGGATCAAAACAGACCTTAAAATTTAGCACAGATTTTACTTGTCACGCTAATGAGGACTTCATCGTCAATGATATTCATATATTCATGTCATCAGTATTCATACATTCGTGAAGCTTGTAATTTTTATAAAGTTAATATAATCCTCAGAAAGCTGCAAACAGGTATCTCAGGGAAAGTGGACATTTTCCTTAAATAGACTGGAAGTACTTTACATATCAAATTCCCAGCAGATGCTGGACAACAGAGGGGAGAAGTTGAGCTGTTACATTGCAATAAAGCTTGAAGCAAATAACTTGAATCTAAGAGATTAAAATTAAGCAAAGTCATCAGCAAAAAATGACTTCTACTTAGTTTATTAGTTTCATGAATGTACTTCAAAGCTGCCTCACTTAACGTAACATATGTTTCCAGTTATTAATTTAAAAGACATCTTCTAGAGTGTAAAGTGTCAGGAGCCAAGACTTCTAGAAGTCACACAATTCATTTTTGTTCTTGTAGTTTAGCTTAAAGTTTTGGCAGAGCTTCATAAATATCCCAGGAGTACACATTTATTTATTTGATAGCATTTTGTATACTCTAATTTTTCTCTTTTCCCTTGTGAACTACAAAATAATTTTGTTTTCCCTGAAGAAAAAATAATAACATTCCAACAGATAGGCATCAGAACAGCATCAGGCATTTACCTTGTCAGATGGTTCACCATGCCAATGCTACAGCTAAAAGAAACATGGCCAGTGGTTAAAGGTTAATCTTGGTTTGGTTTCGTTAGCTACTTAGCTTTCCTGGAGTACTGTTGAGAAGTATTTGTAACTATTAGAAAGAAAACAACACTAAGCTAAAAGTCTTGTCTGCAGTGGCATGTCAACAACAGTGCTCTATCTCATATATTACCAGTTGTCCCAGCTAAACCTCAAAAACTATTATGTTAACTCCAGATGTTATACATGTTTGTATTTAGTGAGTGCATGAGGCACACCATTAAAAAGGTCCACATTTACTTTCAGTTGGCACAACTAGTAAGACAATCTTTACGCGTTTCCACTTGATTCATAGGGCTCGTGGCCTAAGCTCAAAACAGCATATGTGTAAGACTCTTTGGGAAGAACTTCTCTTGTGGAGGTGGAAAAACAAGCTGGACTGATAGCCCTTCTGCCCATTATGGAAGTGCTTATCATTTGAGAAATAGAACTATTTGTCTTTTCCAAAACCCAGCATAGTCCATCTAGGACCTTCACTTAATTTCTACCTAGTTGGTATCACAGCCAACTGTGTAAATTACAGTCAAACTGGAAACCCCTTACAAGACATAATTATAAAACAAAGTTCCTAAGAGCTTTCAGCACCTTGTTGTTTACCCCTATATAAGGGGCTCTAAATCAAATTATGACTTTGTGCATGAAGAGGTGCAGTCACCTTTAGAGATCTGAATATTACTTCAGGCCACTAAACTGCCCTTCTATTCCTCTGCATTGTTTTCTTGATAGAGTGTTTTTTGCTTTTTAAACAAAAGCAATGTATTATAGAAAAGCCTTACATAAACCCTATAAATAAACAATCAAACTGGTTTGGGGGGGGGGAAGATTATGATACATAGACTCACAACTGCTTTAGAGTCTCTAGATTCACATGCTATCCTGGTTACTGCTACAAAAAAAACATATTTATAAGTTATTTCTCCCTTGAATAACCTGCAGGCTCCTTCAAATTACCAAAATAATAGTAATTTGCCCTCCTTTAGTATAAAGGAATCAGAAGAGAACAGAACAGAACATTCCAGTTGGAAGGGACCTACAAGAACCATCAAGTCCAACTGCCTGACCACTTCAGGGCTGACCATAAGCTAAACCATATTATTAAGGGCATTGTACAAATGCCTCTTACACACTGACAAGCATGAGGCATCGACCACCTCCCCAGGAAGCCTGTTCCACTGTTTTACCACACTCTCAGTAAAGAAGTGCTTCCTAACGTCAAGTCTAAACTTCCTCAATGCAGCTTTGAGCCATTCCCACGCCTCCTGGCACTGGATCCCAGGGCAAAGAGATCAGCACCTCCCTCTCCACTTCCCCTCCTCAGCAAGCTGTGGAGAGCAATGAGGTCACCCCTCAGCCTCCTTCTCTCCAAACTAGACAACCCCAAAGTCCTTAACCGCTCCTCAGAGGACATGCCTTCCAGCCCCTTCACCACCTTTGGTGCCCTCCTCTGGACACATTCAAGGATCTTAACATCTTTTTGAAATGGCGGGGCCCAGAACTGTACACAATACTCAAGGTGAGGCCACACCACTGCCAAATACAACAGGATAATGACCTTATAAAGCAGTTTTATTTGACAATATTGCCTTCCATCAAGTGTAGACTAGACTAGTTTAGACAATGCCAGATGATATCAAAGCACCAAGAATTGACTTCATACTGGAGCCATTAATTGTAAATTTTTCACATTTAAAGGTAAGACCAAACGCATTTTCATTTAGAGCATCTTTTAGAAGTTAGCAAAGATCTACATCAGCTTCAATGCTTAATGAAAATGTGTTAGATTGTTAGATTTTATTTGTAATTTAATAACTGGGTGATCAAAGCTTGTGTATAGATGTATAATGAATTCATTTCAACACTATGCCTTTCACAAGAGACAAAAGGTAACATCTATACCTTTAAGAAAATCTGACAAGCATGTACACAAGCCACATGCAGATGGTTTAAGAGAACCACATGTGGTTTGAAGAAACAAAAGGAAAACTTACCAGGATGTATGTTTAATCAATCAAGCAAGCAACACAACTTAACAGATACTATAATTAAAAAACAAAACAAACACACAACAAATAACAGACTCTGCAGACAGACAACTTGGAAATCATTGCTGTGTAGAAGCATGTCACACACAGAGGAGCATAGAGAGAACTGGACAAAGCAGATGTACTTAAAGTAAGCTTCTCAGCATAGCTTCAACCTGTGTGAAAAGTTAGCATGACATAAAAGAGGCTCTACCAGTTCTACCCACAGATCAATAAAACTCAGGGTTCTCTTGAGAAATTTACAGCGAAAACTCCCACAAGGCTGTTTTTCCAGTGCCCCTTTCAGAGACCTCAGCATAGTCCTGAAGGCTGAAATGAGACTCTGGGGAGAACTATGTTAGCATTGCAGAAATTCCAGATGCCACTGCTGATACAGCAGTTTAAAAAGACCTGCATAACTCTGACTACCTATTACTGTGGAAGATGGGGATTCAGTCCAACAGGAGGCTTAACATTTCATCAAGGAAAAAAAAAGTCCGTAAGTTAACTTCTAACAGCAGAGCCTTCAGGGACTGTCCCACATACTAAAAGAATGTTACCACACTATCCAAATCAAAAGTGATTTCCTTCTCTGGCACCATTTATCTTCTACAAAGTTTAGGATTTTTGCAGAAGGCATTTAATGATCAAGCTTTCAAGACAGCTTTATGCTTACACCAAAGCGAATCTATTTTAAGAATTTAGAATCAGCTTTACAATCACTGTTACAAATTTAAAAGAAAAATAACATCTTCAAAGATAGCAAGACAAAACGAGCTAAATATCGTTGCAGTGGAAAAAGGACGAGCAAATGTATAACCAGTTGAAACAAATTAATGGATTTCTGATGCAAGTCCTAACAGAGTATCTTGTCATGCTCAAATTTTCAGATTCACAGCTCTATGAGAACAGTTTCAAAGGGATTACTGAAAACAAGAGCCAACTGAGCTGTGTCTGGGATATCTTCAGTGCCTTAATCTTTCTAAAATGTGGTAGGAAGTGTTACTGCAACCATAAAAATCTCTTTGTTCTTGAAAAAATACCCCATGTTTAGCAATGATTCACAAGCAAACTATTCTTTTTTTTTTCCCTTATCTAGAACAAGTAGTAGACTAGGAGTCTAAACTCCTTATAACCCTTTAGTCTAACAAGCAAATGAAAAGGTCTGAACTCTACCCCAAATACAAGTAGGCGATTAAACCTGTCCACGTAGGACACAGCAGCTTCGCACGTCTGGCCACTTTAGTTCCTTAGCCCTTTTACACTGTGCCAAGTATGGCAGCAAACCTGTTGCAAAATTCAAACTTGTATCTCCAAACCCGTACAGAGATGTCACAATGATGCTACACTCAGGCCCATGTCCTGAAAGTTACAGGATTGATAAAAATTTGTGGAACAAGTACATGACATAAATTAAAAATTACTGTGCTGCTAAATTAACTAAAACGCCATTTTTAATTTTAGCTTAAAAATTAATTTAACTAAATTTAGTTTAGTTTAAAAAACTGAATTTAGTTAAAACTCCAGTTATAACTTTAAAACTCAATTTTTAACTTTAGTTTAGCTAAAAACACCATTTAAATTTACTGTTAACCACTGTAAAATTAACTCCAAGTCAGGTACCAAAATTTTCCTGTGCGATGGAAACTACAACAGGTTTTGTAGTATATTGTTAGTACATGCAAATAAGGCACATGAGGATTTGAACAAGCTTTGTCCTCCTGTCCCTTTACACCTTATTTCAGATGGACTGGGTTTGCTCTCCCACAGAATATCAGAGTGAATGGGAACATCTGGAACAGTTCAATGCCTGTAAAAATTATTATTAAATAAAGTATGCAAAAAAGATTTCTTGCCCTCTCCTTTGTCTGCAGATACACTGTAGCATGATTTATGATACCATAATTTGGACCATCTTCAAAGATTTATTTTTGATAGAGGAAAGATCTCTGAAGATGTTCCAGACACTTGTAATCAGATGTTCAGCCACCTCATTTTTATTCTTTTTGCATGTTGGGATTTTTTTGAGGGAGGGAGAGAAGATGGCTTTATTTAATGTTCCATTTTTTACTGAACTGATAAACTATATAAACTCCAAACAAAATGTAAGACTGTATGAACCGTATACCTGTGTTGTCCTCACCACATTATGTGACCTAAGAATGTTCTAAGATGATCTTTTCAAACACAATAACTTATGCATGAATAAGAATTAAAATTAGCTGAGAGCAACAATGTAATTTCAACGTTATGGAAAATACAGTCCCCTCCTCTTCCTCCTGCTGGCCAATTTAGATAGACATGCATGTGTTGATCACAGCTATGGAAACAGGCTCCCCTCAAACGCTGAATTCATGTGTTCATGTGCTTTGCCTTAGTTTGATCACATAATTCGTCAACTGCTTCTAAAATTTTTGTAAAGATGCAAATTGTAACATTTTAAGAGTGAAAAGGTGGGGAGGAGGGATGAGACATGGGTGAGTAATGGTAGTTTTACTGAAAATGGGTAAAAACCTTTCTATTCTCTACATTTATTAACAGACCCTTGCTTTTACAGTTTTCTAGGTAGAAGCAAAACATTGTTTTAGCTTTCCCTCTCTACCCAGTAAGCATAAGCTTTGTGATAAAAGATGGCTGGTTTGAGGAAATAAGTCTTACAAATGATCTTTAACAGTAGATTGAGTTCATGTGTTATTATGCATGAAAGAATATACATAGAGTGAAGTAAAGGGGGAATATAAGGCTCCAGAGAAAAGCTTACATATGCATAAAAATTTTCTCAGGCTACAAACCTTCCTGTTATTTAAAATTAAGAACTACTGCAGCACTGTGTTACTAGTAAATGGCAGCTTCATTTACTACCAGAAACTCATCTCCGTGTAACTCAGCTCATGTAAAAGCAAAAAATTGGAAAATCTTAATATACAGTGCACTAATTCACCTCTGAAAACCAATGCACATAGCAATGAAGGAGAAAAGAGGTCATTAGCCATTGTTCTACATGGTTCATAAAGACGCATCCTAGCAAAAAGAAACTCAAGGATCACTGTCTGCTTTTTCCTATGCTCAAGAACACTGAGAACTTAACCCAAGACATCATTTCAGACAGAACCTAGAACTCTGCTAAACAGGCAGTCAGTAGTTTGTACCGTGTTAACCTATGCTAAGGGTATACGTGTATAAAAACCTCTAGGAAGAAGTGTGAAAGGAGAGGGAGCTGCCTATCTGTCAACCAGTGCAGAAATATACAAGCCAAGAGAGATAAGAATGCACCATAATGTACATCCCAAGCTGACACACAAAGGTTTCATTCTTAAGCTCATTATTCCAGCTTTGGAGGGCAGTGGAAACATGCACGTCTTCTTAAGGCATACATTTTCTGCACGCTCATGCAGGAAAACAGATGACCCCACCATCCTCTCATAATTCAACCCTCAAATTAGGCACACACACAACGCATCATGTCAATCCCATTCATATCCAGCACTGTTTGCTCCCACTCATTCAGAATACCTCATTCATCCATTCAACCTCACTCAGAGCCATTCAGCCCTGATCTGCCAACTCCCTCCATCACAGGCCAATTCATTCTTTTGGTATAATTGTTAGGTCAAGGACTGTTTAAGTCACAGGGTACAGAGCTTCCCCTAAAATCTTACTGTGTAAGACCAACCGTTACTCATCAGTGAACAACTGCTGTTTTGGTTATGCTTTATTCATGGCTATTTCCTCATCTCCATGGCAGCCAGCATTTCTTTGTGCTATCAGTTACACCTCCTGTGCTGCAGTAGTTTCAACAGCTAATTAATTGCCTTGGAGAATCTCCTGCTTATCCTAATTCTGTGAGTCTACTCCAAGGTAAGGTAAACTACATCCAGCAGGCCTGTGGTCTGTTACTACAAACTGGCAATGAACAACAATGCATTATTGTTATTTTAAGGGAAGATTTATCGTATATCATAAGGCTTTCTTTTCTTTCTAGTATACCACTTCTTTACAGCCTTTCAGTGTAAGTATGCTGGGTACTTCAGCTTTACTGCATGTATGTGCATGTGCAGGGGAATGGAGTCAGACCAAACTGATGCTTCAGCTGTGCACGGTGGAGGGAAAGCAACCTTAAAAGTCTGAAGAGGAACTTTCCATGACATTATACATTAGTTTATTCCCACACATGCAAGAATAATCAAGCACAATGAATTATGGTTTTATCTGATTTTTTTAAAACTGTTTAACACTTGCCATTTATCCCAGTGAATACAGAGGATATTTCTTGTTTATTTATTAATCCTTGCACAGAAGCACTAATTCTCAGCAGGAGTATGAAGACAACAGACTTTTTAAGGGCTTGGGTTTGTACACTGAAACCCCAGAGCATTTGACAGACCTGCATACCTTAAGGCCACTTGCGCTACCTCTCACATAGATACTGCATTTCTACAGTCCCCAAAGACAACTGAATTGTCAAGCATGTTTGAAAAAACAAAAAAACAAAAATAACAAACACCTGACCAGGAAGACTGAGCAGATGAGGCCCTCTATAGGCATATAGGAGCAGCCTCAGGTTCACAAGCCCTGGTCTTCATGGGGGACTTCAACCACCGCGACATCTGTTGGAAGAACAACACAGTAGGCCATAAGCAATCCAGGAGGTTCCTGGAATGCATTGATGATAACTTCCTTCTCCAAGTGACAGAGGAGCCAACAAGGAGAGGTGCCATGCTGGACCTTTTTCTCACCAACAAGGAGGGCCTGGTGGGCAATGTCACGCTCAAGGGTAGCCTTGGCTGCAGTGATCATGAAATAGTAGGGTTCAAGATCCTCACGGCTGCAAGGAGGGCGTGCACTAAGCTTGCTACCCTGGACTTCAGGAGAGCAGACTTTGGCCTCTTCAGGGATCCGCTTGATGGAGTACAGTGGGATAAAGCCCTACAGGGAAGCGGGGCCCAAGAAAGCTGGCTAATATTCAAGGACCACCTCCACCAAGCTCAGGAGCAATGCATCCCAACAAAGAGAAGTCAGGCAAAAACACCAGGAGGCCTGCGTGAATGAACAAGGCGCTCCTAGACAATCTCAAACAGAAAAAGGAAGTCTACAGAGGGTAGAAGCAAGGACAGGCAGGCTGGGAGGAATGCAGAGAAATTGTCCGAGCAGCCAGGGATCTGGTTAGGAAAGCTAAAGCCCAGACAGAGATAAATCTGGCCAGGGGCATCAGGGGCAACAAGAAAGCCTTCTATAGGTATATCAGGGACAAAAGGAAGACTAGGGAAGATGTGGGCCCACTCAGGAAGGAAACAGGAGACCTGGTCACCCAGGACATGGAGAAGGCTGAGGTACTCAATGACTTTTTTGCCTCAGTCTTCACCGGCAAGGGCTCTGACCACATTGCCCAAGTCACAGAAGGTGAAGGCAGGGACTGGGAGAATGAGGAACTGCCCGCTGTAGGAGAAGACCAGGTCCGAGACCAGCTGACGAACCTGAAGGTACACAAGTCCATGGGACATGATGAGATGCATCCACGGGTCCTGAGGGAACTGGCGATGAAGTTGCTAAGCCACTACCCATCATATTTGAGAAGTTGTGGCAGCCTGGTGAAGTTCCCGCTGACAGGAAAAGGGGAAACATAACCTCCATTATTAAAAAGGGTAAAAAAGAAGACCTAGGGAACTACACGCCAGCCAGTCTCACCTCTGTACCCAGCAAGATCATGGAGCAGATCCTCCTGGAAACTCTGCTAAGGCACGTGGAAAACGAGAAGGAGACTGGTTAACAGCCAACATGGCTTCACCAAGGGCAAGTCAGCCTGACAAATGTGGTGGCCTTCTACAATGGCGTTACAGCATCGGTGGATAAGGGGAGAGAAACAGCCATCATCTACCTGGACTCGTGCAAAGCATCTGACACTGTCCCGCATGATATCCTTTTCTCTAAAGTGGAGAGACATGGATTTGATGGATGGACCACTCGGTGGATAAGGAACTGGCTGGATGGGCACACTCAAAGAGTTGCGGTCAACGGGTCGATGTCCAAGTGGTGTGCAGTGACAAGTGGTGTTCCTCAGGGGTCGGTACTGGGACCAGTACTATTTAAAAACTTTGTTGGCAACAGGGATGTTGGGACTGAGTGCACTCAGCAAGTTTGCCAATGACACCAAGCTGTGTGGAGCGGTTGACATGCTGGAGGGAAGGGATGCCATCCAGAGGGACCTGGACAGGCTTGAGAGGTGGGCCTACGCCAACCTCATGAAGTTCAATAAGGCCAAGGGCAAGGTCCTGCACATGGGTCAGGGCGATTCCATGCACACATACAGGTTGAGTGGAGAGTGGATTGAGAGCAGCCCTGAGCAGAAGGACTTGGGGGCGTTGATTTATGAAAAGCTCAACATGAGCCAGCAATGTGCGGTTGCAGCCCAGAAGGCCAACCGCATCCTGGGCTGCATCAAAAGAGGCATGGCCAGCAGGTCGAGGGAGGTGATTCTGCCCCTCTACTCCGCTCTCGTGAGACCCCACCTGGAATACTGCATCCAGCTCTGGAGCCCCAGCATAAGGAGGACATGGACCTGTTGGAGCAGGTCCAGAGGAGGGCCAGAAAGCTGATCAGAGGATTAGAGCACCTCTCCTATGAGGACAGGCTGAGAGAGTTGGGGTTGTTCAGCCTGGAGAAGAGAAGGCTCCAGAGTGACCTTAAAGCAGCCTTCCAGTATCTGAAGGGAGCCTACAAGAAAGCTGGAGAGGGACTTCTTACAAGGGCATGTAGCAACAGGATGATGAGGCGTAATATCTTCAACGTGGAAGAGGGTAGATTTAGATTAAATCTCAGGAAGAAATTCTTTACTCTGAGGGTGGTGAGGCACTGGAACAGGTTGCCCAGTGAAGCTGTGGAGGCCCCATCCCTGGAAGTGTTCAAGGCCAGGTTGGATGGGACTTTGAGCAACCAGGTCTAGTGGTAGGTGTCCTTGTCCATGGCCGGGGGATTGGAACTAGGTGATATCTTTAAGGTCTCTTCCAACCCCAACCATTCTATGATTCTATGATATGAAAAGGAAGGGAGCTAATACAGAGTATTTCCTAGTTTCTCAAACTTTAGGCTTGCTGCTCCTTTTCCCACCACAGTCAAAATAGAATAATTTTGCTGTTTGGATTTATCTACCTATTTTCTCGTACAGCTGGGGCTTGGGAGGTGGTACGGGATCCAGCAAACAGTAGGTTACTTTACCAGTGTTCAGCTATCTGCCTAGCAGAAGATCATGACATGTTTGGACTACATTTCTGGTTTACTCCTTTGAAGTGCTGGCAGAGTTTGAAAACATATCAGAACATCTGTGTTCTATGCTCAGACCTATGACCATCATCTCGATTCAGATGAGACATGAAATTACACTCCTGTTGCTTCCACCTGACCGTGCCAATACACAATTTCTCCTTGCAGCTAGAATGCTCCCTTTCCATCAGATGATGTATCAAGGGAAATATGTTCCAGGTCTTCCTCATTCTTAACAGTCATTCAGTCAAACTGCTTCTTCCCCTTGTTGTTTTGTGTACACCATGCATAAATGATTCTGTATACAGCAGCAGGCAAGTCCAGATACGTAAATAAATAAATCCTACAGCATCTGGAAAATCAGTATGTGCTGGTGACCTCCTAGTCTCAAGCAGAGGTGGCAGCATGCCACATACACATATTGTTTTACCTTTGGAACCATGGGTAGTTTTACAATCAAGCTCTTACTATTGTAAACTGAATGATACTTGCAAAAGTCAGAAATAGAACGCTTTAGCACTTGACATAACGGCAAACTTAAAAATTCGTAATTATTGTGCTAAAGCTATATGAAGGAATATTTCTTTCAAAAATATATTTTGTTTAATTAAATGCTGTTCTTATGTTATTTACTCCAGTATCACATGCTAAAGCACATGCAGAAAATGACAGCTGAATCCTGACATCTCCAACCTTAGCCTTGGAGCTAATGCCCTAAAATACTGAATTTACCTTTCTCATAGCTCTGCCCCAGTATTAATCATAATTTCCTAATGGTGTCTGGTAACATGGTGGAATAATTGTTCCTCACAGTAAAGTTCCTACAGATCAGGTCCTATCACAAAGATACAGGTATGCAATTTCAGAATAAACCTGTTCTATCTGCTTTAAAGGCTGCTAAAATGGCCATTCTGCTTGCCCCCCACCTCCAGCCATGTGTCCCCACCACTGCGTTTGCACATGGCATGCATGTCCACATTGCAAGTTTAACTCTTTGATCTGACAGAGAACTAAGCCATAAAAAAACCTTCAAACCATTAAATTAATAAGCTAATCCAACAAACCCCACCGCTGCAGAGCTGCCAGATCTGATGCAAAGATGAGTGTAGTAATACACGTCCAAGGATCCTGTGTTGTGGTTTGGGCGGACACCCTGGAAGCAGCATAAGGCCATGTCTCTTAGGAACAGTCTGCTGCATTTCAGTTGCATTAGACACAACATAAAATTGCACTGTTAATCACAATGAATATCCTCAAAGGGTTCAAAGGGCAGGCAAGGGACTCAACACACATCTAAAATTACTGCTTATCACTCAAAAAGCAAGGCACATGATCGTTACACAAGGGAAACCCCTCAAGACACTACCTACATTAACCATAAGCTGAAGTCTTTAAACTTTAGGGCACTCAAATGCACACAGCTGTCTAAAGGCCCTGACTAAATTAAAACATCTAAATCCTTACCGTTCCTACTCTGTCTTTTCTACCAGAAGATGCCATCCTCCGAAGTAGCAGTTGTTGAAAATGATAGTGCTTTAGCTTACATCCCCAGAAATGTAAACTAATAACGCCTTCCCACACCCCAACAAATTAGGACCTGGAGGAAAGGACAAGCACCCATTCATTCTTGCTGCCTTTGATGAAATGAACTATAACTTCTCAACAAGGACAACCACAAACAGATTTCAGATGAGAATATCAAACACAGTTTTATACTAGCACCCTGTTTCAAAGAGAAGCAAGAAGATGCTAACCAACCCAAACAACACTGACACCATAAGGCCCTGAAAAATAGAAGGTAAGAAAGCACTTTAAGGGTTAAACTTTTAAAGGAAATTTTCCTAAACAGAAATAACCTAAGTCACTACAAATATGACTAGAATGAGGTCTATAAATCTCGATGACAAAAGCCAAGAATAGAGACCTCCAGTCTTGCATCCTGTATCCCACACATTTTAGGCTCTCTGCAGTGTTTAAACTCTAGATAGAGTTCATTCATTTATTTTGGGCCCTACATCATAAACAGTTTCACTACAGATGCCTTCTAAAAATGTCCCAATGTAGGAATTGTAGGAATTCTGCTCCCTTATCACTTAAACTTACAGCAGCAAAAAAATCCCAACTGATGATCTGTAACAGGTAAGAATTTGCTGATCAGTACTTTTTTCAAGAAAAAACAAGTACCTGCAAATCTCACTTATCTTACATCAGTTTCATTCCATAATTTCTTGGACAGTTATGTAAAGAGGGTATCAGGAATAATCCCTTGATAATCATCCTGAAAGTCATGACCTGAGTTCCTGCTGTACCATATCAAGAACACACAAATGCTAGGAAAAGCATTATACTCGGGAAGTATTACAACAGCTTACCATGCTGGGAGGGATTCCTGTTTGTGACCTCTAATTTGTCATGGAAGCGAGAACTCCTGCCAAGCCTCTCCACATCTACATCAAGGCTGGTGAAACCATTTACTTGATTTCTGTCCCTGCTGACAGTGTTAATGCGTGTTGGGATAGGTTCAAATGTAGGGTCTAACTCCAAGATCAGCCTGTTCAGTTGTTCAATGGACTGATCAATATCCAAAGTTGGAGAAGCTGGCAAGTCCCCAACATTCCGTCCTAGATCCAGACCATTTGTGTCCCTCTGAGGCACTGGCCTTGACTTAAAACTCTCAGCACTGGCATGTTCTGCAGCTTCAGTAGCACCTGGCATGCTTCCTAATCCCCTCTGCACTGCATCTCTGCTGCTGGAGCCACGTGTTGGGGTATCTGGGACTCGAGACTGGCTCTGAACAATGCCCAAATTCTCCACAGTATTACGAACGCCAACCCTAATTTCATTCTCTGGGGCAAAATCATACTGGTGAGCAGTGACCATCTGCTGCTGGCGTACCCAGGTCTGAGTAGAGTAGTTACATGGGCCATAGGCTTGAGGCTGGGGTGAGACAGAAGGATTCTGTTGCAATTGCTGAGCTGACTTTGGCTCAGTGCTTCCAAATGATCTCTCATAGAGGGGATCCACCCCAATTCCCAGGTCTGGGGCAAAAGCATTGTGATGCTCTTCCCCAGTGTTACTTCCAAAGCCATCTGAAAGAAGTGAATTCTGACTGCTCTTGTGGCAACTAAAGTTCCCTAGGTGGGTGGAGTGCTGCCCTTCTGAGGAAGACAAAGTCCCAATGCTGTCAACGCTGTGGAGGTCATGATTAGGAATTTCGTCATCCAGAATATCAGTCTCCCTGTCCTTCAGTTTGCTCTCTCCATTCATGTGAACTTGAGCTGGCACTATGTGGCGAGTCCCACTGTACTTGCTTTGAGCATCAGTCATAGCCTTGGTGGTGTTGACAGAATCCTCCAGACCAAAGCCACTAAGTAGCTGATCCAGTTCTGCCTTCTCTTGTGGGCTCAGACCTTGTTTGACTCCTGGTACAAGGCGCTCCTCAGTCTTGTCTGTCCTGATGGAAGCTGTTGAGTGTCCTGAATCACTGCTGACAGACAGAGTATGATCACTGTGATCAGGACTGCCAGTCACAGGAACACCCTGAGCAACACCAGGGATGCTGCTGTCAGAAGAACTCTTCTTTCTCACTTTCGCATACAGACTGCCATCAATGGGACCTTGGGTATGCAGCACTGTAGAGAGATAAGTGACAGGGAAAGGGAGAGAAAATGACAAGGCATTATATAAGGGCTTTGACTGGTGGTGTACTACACGACAGAAGTACTGCTAATACTAATAATATTGTTTCTGCAAAACTAAATTGGCTCTACAAATACAGTATCAACCAATGGCGTTATCTTCTTTCATTGTACATTTCAACTTGTAACAGTTTTCTTGACAGAAATTTAACATGCCATTCATAGCTTAAGATCACAGAATGGTTTAGGTTGGAAGGGACCTTAAAGATCACCTAGTTCCAACCCCCTTGCCATGGGCAGGGACACCTCCCACTAGACCTGATTGCTCAAAGCCCCATCCAGCCTGGCCTTGAACACTTCCAGGGATGGGGCCTCCACAGCTTCACTGGGCAACCTGTTCTAGTGCCTCACTACTCTCACAGTAAAGAATTTCTTCCTGAGATTTAATCTAAATCTACCCTCTTCCACTTTGAAGATATTATGCCTCATCCTGTTGCTACATGCCCTTGTAAGAAGTCCCTCTCCAGCTTTCCTGTAGGCCCCTTTCACATACTGGAAGGCTGCTATAAGGTCTCCCTGGAGCCTTCTCTTCTCCACACTGAATACAGCTCTCTCTTTTTATGCTATTTTGAATGAATGTTTATGGCTCCACAAACTCTTCATACTAATTTGAAGAATTACACTATTACAGTGCTAGAAATTTGAGAGGGAGCTACCATGCATTCCATTCAGAGCAAGAACGGTAGGAACCTACCAGCAATACTTGCCTTGAACATATATCATGCAATCACCAGTTGATCCATTTCTGCTTGATTGCCTAACTACAGTTACTCCTTTTCTTGGTGGCACAAAATAAAAAACAAGCTTTCAATCAGAGCTGCAGTCCTGGGAATGTATGTAAGGCCTCTTCACAAAGGCATGCATGAGGAAATGTTAGACTAGGAAATTTCTACACATGTGGAGGAACTGGTATGCAGATCACATTTCAACTTTAATAAGCAAGGCCATAATCCCTTAAAAGTCAGAATATAACTACTTCCTCATCAATGATGGGAAGACTCTACCTTTATTTCTGATCTCTGAGGTACTCACTCAACTAAAGTTTATGAATAACCATTCATGATAAATATGGGCTAGAACTTTCCTTTCTGTTTACAACATTAGAAAATGCAACAATTTTGCAGGAAAATGCATCTACTGAGTTTACTAAGGCTGAGTGTTGAGAACAGACAAATTCCTACTTCCAGTTGCATGAGCACAACTTAGCACACTTCACTGACATCAGCTATGCACAGAACTGGGTGAGCCAAATTTTACCCTCTTACAGGACTGACGAACTCTAGTGGATGGCTTCACTGAAGTGACTACATTGCTTTTAATCCCAGAACTGTTACTGGCATCCATGAACCCTGCTGATTCTTGATATCTCACAGCACACACCCTGTATTCTTTAATCTGATATATTGATTTCTTTTCTTGCTGCAGCCACCAGCTCATCTTAATTACTTCTTTTCAATAATCAACAACAACAAAAAAATCAATGCAAAACAGCAGAAAGTCAAGAGAATCACAAGTTAGAGACTAAAATCTCAGCCTTAGAATTGTCTCCTATGTACATACCTCTACACGTTTTATCATATATGTAATATTTTAGATATTATGCTTTACTAACAGGAATCACATAAAGTATATGCCCAACAATAACAAATATGAAATACATATAAAATGGGTAATTAAAGTTGTTGAAAAAAAATCTCTTTTTGCTTCCCAGAAAAAAACCCCACAAACCTCAGCAGATTTTTATATACAATCAGGAAGTAAAAAAATTTATTTGTGTTAAAAATACTATTGTGAGAATAATCTCTCCCATGTTATTTCAGTACTACCAACACTGGCATTGGATAAAACCACAGAACACCGAATACAGCGATTTCCCTCTGGAACATTTTAAAAGATCGTTTATTTGAATCCAGCTTATTTTATCCAGACCACTTTTTCCTGCCTCTGCCTGTCAGGGCTTTTTAAAGCTCTCCTTGACATTATAGACCACGGAGAAGAAACAAAGTCATGGGAGGCACATTCTTATGATCCTTTATTGGACTGGTTTGTCCAACTCCCACACACATCACACAGGTTAGACCAACCTGAGGTAGACTGTGGTTACTGGACTCTTAACCAGTGCTGAAAATGAACACAATTAACTCTGTTTCTTATGAAAACTTTAGGAGTAAATATTTCTACTGTCCGCCAAGCCAAGAAAGTAAAGTGTGTGGTTCTACTTTCAAAGGATTTAATGCTCACTTATCAAAATGTTTATATTAAGAAGTTTCTGAGTAATTTTTCCTACCCATAGTTTGAGAATTGTTTGATAATAAGAAAATTAGATTATTAGAATTTAGGAACCGGCAGATTTTTGTTAAAGGTAACATCTAGTCTACATCTGTGGCAGTTCCAGAATCAAAGAGCCACGGAGACCCCAATGCATTTCAACATCAACTCTACCACATATTTTCAAAATAAAATTAAATGGCATCATGATCATGAAGCTTCCAAACTACGAAGCTTTTCTAGGCAATACCATTTTAGAAAAAGCATTATTCAGAAACTGTACCAACGATAGCAATGAATTCATCAGTTTATAATGGCAACAGAAGTGGTCTGGTTGGAAAAAGCCTTCATTCTGGGACACACTGCCAAGTTTCCATCAGTTAAAATACTTACACACTGAAGGTTACATGATAGGTTTAATAGATTTTAGCTAATAATTAAAGAACAACTTTTTACTTTTTAAGGACTAGGTACTATTACTTGTCTGATGTTGATTTTAAAAACAGCACATGCAAAAGACCAAAATACTCCTTTTCAGAATAAGTCATCAGGCTAGGGAAAAAATAAAGCAATTCCCTTTGCTGTAGAATTTCTCTATGGGCAAACTGTCAGAAGTTTGCTGAAGTTTATGATGTGTAAATCCCATGGTGAAAAGAGCTGCTATGCATGAGGTCGCATGTCTGTGTACAGATATTTAAAAACAGTATTTATGAAAAAAAAACAAACCAACCCAAACCATATCTAAGCAATATACAGCCAACTGACAGTTTCTCAGCCTCTTTCATGCTGTTGTTTCTCATAAGCTCTCACTACTGCTAGGACAATGAAGCACACTTCATGCTTCATGTGGAATTTTTTAATGCAGTTACCACAATAAATTGCAAATTTAAAAAAAACAAAACCCCTAAGAGTAACTATTAGGGTTTTTGTTGTTTGTTTTTTTTTCTTTTCTGTGTGCTTAGTTTTGAGTTTAAAAACTAGAAAACAATACAAAACTGCTTTGTTTTGAATAGTTGAATATCCTGACACAAAATAGACTTGAACAGGTTACAGGTCTGAACTAGAACACAGTTAAGTAAATACAGGACTAGTACACTTGAACCATTAAGAAGTTTTCCTGTCTGACTTTTCTGTTATCCAGTACTAGGCTGTAAATCCTTCAAACATGCTAGTCAGCCATAAATAACTCACACCAGATGGAACATTCTAGCATGCAGATTTGGTTCACCATACAGAAATGTTAAGTACGAAATCTGTCAAATTCTGAAGTACAGCCATGGAAGTAATGGAAAACCTCTGTGCATTTCCCTCCATTAGCCCTCCCTGTACCATCACGCAGTGTCATCCAAGCATAGCAACAGGAGTACAGACAGGAAGATGGACAGACTGCCAGTGAATTACTGATCCAAGGGTATTGCATATGTGTGCTCTGTAAGGTTCAGAGATAACTCTGCCCAGTACTTCTTCCGCTAATATAAAATTATCGAATTTACTCTGCATGTTGTCCAGAATGCTGAGCAATCACACACCATTTGGGGGTCTCCCAACTGTGAACTGTACAACTTCTATTCTAAAGAAGAGATGAGAGTTCAGC
>VFFE01008976.1:1533792-1550285 GCA_008921705.1 Burhinus oedicnemus
CAACAAACCTACAGTCACGTAAGTGGATTATAAATCTCAAGAATTGCTCATCTTCCCTCTTTGTGTTTCCATTTGAAACAAAGAAAGCTTTTTTAGAAAGTTTTAAGAACATCTGTACAGTATCTCTACACAAAAATTTGGAAGGTGTTAAGAATTAGCACAACAGCTTTCAGCAGAAGATGGGGTTCTCGTTGCCTATGATCTTTGTTTCCTTTTTATCTACTAAGCATGCAAACTACAGCACTCAGGTGCTTCTTTTGGACCGTGGATTGGATACATCAGCTTTACAATATTCAAGAGTTTGCTGGGGTTTTGTTTTTTCAAATTCTGAACAAATTACGTTTCTTAGAGACTGTTCCTTTTCATACTGCATTTACGTGTCAGTACAAAGCTTGGGCTTAAACTATTTTAGGATTCTGAGATGTCTTAAATAAATTTAAAAGCATCTTTTTCGAATAAATGTAGAAGTTAAGTGGCTATCTTTGAACTCTCAAATGATCCCATTGCTGGCTAAGACATTTAATTAATTACTGCTCAAATCCCAGTTTTAATCTGAGCTATATAGTTCACAATGAACACTAAGAAGAGATTGTAAAAAGTTTCATGTTAGCATTAACTGGTAGGTGTCAAGGAAGAGTGTAGGAATGTTTTAGACAAGTAAATCAGATGAAAGGAAGAAAAATTTTACTAGAGGAATTTCTCCCTCCCCTAACCCGTCATGTAGATGAATGAAAATGTCTTTTTTGCAAACAGAGCTTTTAAAAAATACTTATAAGCGTAGATCCCTACTAGACTGAAGAATGGCATCTGCACTCATTGGAAGCCTGATTGATAGAGAGATACTACAGGAAACAACTTGAGTCTTTCTGAGATTTCTCACAGGGTTTGGCTCAGGATGGCCCAACACAAAATTTGGTTAGAACAGAGGCAGCAAACTTATGAGACTGAAAGGTTCATGGCCAGGAATGGAAAGCTTGCACACGAGTCTGTATATGTTCATGAGTCATGGAAACATCATTTTTATAGGGAAACTCAGTAAATCTGATCTGAAGCTTCAACAGTAGTAACATGTTTTTGCTACAGTATGGTCCCTGTTAAAAATAAAACCCCCGAAATTTGAGATTCTCCTAAAATGACTAGAACCACTTTGTATAAGCAACTAATGACTGTGAGCTGTCTGGGCTTCCCAATTCCTACATGTGCTAATGAATCACACAACCCTGTCAGAACAGAACACCACGGCAGAAGGGATGATGTCTGCACACTAGCATCTCTGTGAAATATTTTGGCACCATAAAACTGACAACTGGTTTTGTGGCATTCATACGTCAAGACTGCCGGTACATGGAATGCCAGTGGATTAAAAAGCTGAACAGCGGTGGACATGAGTACTATCTTATTCAGCATCAGCCTGTGTTTATAACCAAGACAACAAGCCTGGATATACCACTTATTAAGAAGAACTTCACAATGAAAGAAACTAACAGCTTGAAAAATTTTATACAACCTGCATTATTATCTGAGAAATGCAGATTATCTAAATTGGTAGGAAATGCATATACATGACAGGAGAACCAAGAACTCGACTGAATGAGCAAACAGCTTACCACAATTCCCAGTCCTGCGCGAACCATTTAAAGTAACAACCTGGCTATATAAAAAAGGCATTTAAGATGCACAAGGAAAATGTAAACAGTGAAGTGTGGGATCTAGATGTCCTACTTAAGTATCCCTATCTGAAAGTCTGGGCCACCGCCAAACTTCAAAAATCGCTAAGGCAATTTCTCAGAGGAGTGGCTCCCCAAACAGAGGCCGCACCGGTCACAAGTAGGATGGTGAGCCTAACAGACACTACTTTTGATATTTATGCTAGAACTGGAGGAGTCATACTATGTTATCTGTCTACAAGTGAAGTGAGAAACAGAAACACTTGGGACCTGCTGTCTTTTGGCTGTGAACTTAAAGATGAATACAATATTGTTAGACCTTACAAGGAAACACCTGTGATTGTGGGGGATAAAACAATTTATTTGCGACTAGACCATTTTGCTCTAGTAGGCAGCTGCCTTTTTAGAAACCTCAAATAGTCAGCAAAAAATTATCATTCTGCATTCAGATAAGAAAGAATGAGACTCATAGCTAAACAAAAATCCAGCTGCTCCTGAGGAGTCTGGATATTTAAACTTGCAGCTCCTGATCATGAAAACACAATGGATATTGCACATAACAAATTTAAATTATTTTCACATTTGCACAGTTGTAGGAAAGCATTCTTAGGCTAAATTTTGGGTTGTGGGTTTTTTTTTAAATATGACAAGCACTTACATGTAATTACCCAGTAATGATTAACAAAAAAATAAATCTGATGTGTGATGCTGAACAGCATTAGGAATTTAGTTTTACCTCAGACTTCCGTAAGATTTGTCCCTGCAAGTCCAGTGGAAAGAATACAACTTAGTTGAGGTAAAAAATCAACTCTATGTAGAATTGTTTCCTTTCTAACTTGGTTTAAAAGGAATATTAAATGCTGTACAAGGCAAAAATTGTAATATTATTTTAAAATATAGCATGGAAGTGTTCAAGGCCAGGTTGGATGAGGCTTTGAGCAACCAGGTCTAGTGGGAGGTGTCCTTGCCCATGGCAGGAGTATTGGAACTAGACGATCTTTAAGGTCCCTTCCAGCCTAAATCATTCTATGATTCTATGATTTCTGCCAGGGAGGAATTAAATATATGGTATCATACTCTGTTGACAGTCAGCATTTATAGAGCACATATATACATCAGTGGTTTTACCCTAATGTTATACTGGATAGTCCAAGATGTTTCTGAATAACAGTAACCCAGAGAATACTTAGATATGACTTATTTTAAATGGGAACAGCCACCACAAATCTATCTCCAAAGGTTCAATGATATCACAGTAAAGAACATGCAATTAGTCAAAAGAAATACAAGATTTAGATTTTTAGTTATGTGTAGACATACATATAAAATACATACATGGTACATTATTTTATATATATAAGCTCTCGAATATAAACTATATATAAAAACTATAAATAAGAACTATGTAGATATGGTTTATTTGTTCATAAAATCAGAACAAATGCACTATCCAAATACTATAAACCTTCAAAATACAAGGCTTTGAAGTTGATCTCTTATTACATAACACCTTTATTTCATATTCTACCTTTTTCTAAGTAACAACTTTGGAATAACTCTGCACTAAGACTTTCGGATTTCACTTTACTCTCATCTTTATCCATGTTTTCCCCCAAAAAAGTGATAACCAACTTAATTGCAAAACTGAAGCTATTCATATAGGCAGAGAACATTTTTGACCACAGAAAATGAGAAAATATACTAGCAATGCAAAATTTTATTCAGTGCACCTTGCTAAGTAATGGTACTGCAGAAGCCTTATGCATTCGATACCTCATCTCAGTGCACAACTCAATCCCCGCTCTCATTTTTTCCAAGGAAGCAACACTCTGTAAAATGTAGGAGTAATACAGTTGTCAAAAACCAAGGGAAATTCACAACGGTGGAGACCTAAGTAATGCTGGAATTTAGTTAACCAAACCGAAGAGGCCCACTTTCTTTCAGCCTGACCTGTCTTCCCAGGAGCTGTTCCAACTCCATGAACTGCCCAGGCTGAAGCCTGACAAAATTCCCACACATATCAGTATCAGGGACTCTCTTATAAATGAAAGACTTAGAGCAAAGGGTATGTGTGTATTTTCACTCCCATACCTAATACACAAAGAACAACTTATATAAAAATTAGGAGCTGAAATACTAACACCTACCAAATTCAGTGGCTTCCTTCCAAGCCTGTTTCCTGGCACTTGCCTCCTTGAAATCCAAATACCCAAAGGCAGGATTGTGAGTTAAAAAGAGGTTTCAGTCTTTCAGGCTTTTGACTGGTCCCCGCAGCTACCCCCTGTCCATTCACCACTTATGAAAACACATACAAATGCAAGCCAGCTAGGTAAACACATATACACCAAATTCAGCAAGAGTCGTTCTGACCCAGTCCACCTGAACAAAAAAGTTGCAAATACACAAACCTTTTCACACTGTACCCTTTTGTTCATGTTGCAGCAGGAAGCATTACAGGAGATCTGGATTATTTTTTTCAACATCATAAATAAATATTTCTACCTTCAGGCAAACCTGGACAAGTCCAGAGCTGCATTCCTTCAAAGTTAAATCTTTTTAGGTGTGCTAGTCATCTTCTTTCTCCCTCCCTAACAAACACAGGCCCTCATTCCTTGCAAATTCTTCCCATATAATTCCTATAAAATCCATACAGAAATAGATGTGGTTTGTATTTCCAGCTCTTGAACCACAATAAAGCTTCTTACCTCTTTACTAGGCACAATCAGGAACTTTGCAATAGTCAATCCTTGGCTCATTTAAATCAACTAATACTCTCTAAGCAAAACCCTGCACAAAGGAAAGCCACAGTTAGGGCAAAAATCCCAGCATAAAGAGGCAAGAAATGTCTCTACTCCTGCTGTTTGAGCCGCAGCTGCTGTTCCTGCTCCTGGAAGTAAATGGTCTTGCTAAAGAAGCACAAGACTTGTATCAGCCAGAAAAAGCAAATGAAAATGTAAACACAAGGGAGGAGCCTGAAGGGACAATCAGGTTCAATGAAATCTGAACTCCTGGAGCCAAGGAGGAGTGGAAATGTGTTGGCTGAAAAGGTAATTCAGTCTACAAGCTATTTCCTTACAGTGGTTCTTTTTACAGTCTGTTTCAATATCCAAATGAAGCTGAGTGAGTTTCAGCTCCCAGATCATTTAGCCACACACCTACGATTGCTTGCTTTTGATGTCTTTTTCCTAAAATAAACAGCTTTTAGAAAACATTCTTTCACACTGAACAATCAGGTTGCACACTCTGATCCATGTCTTCAAGAATTTGCATATTCTTGGAGTTCTTAGGCAAGAAAAGCTTTCTGGAAGTCCTGCAGCGATAATGCTTAAATTTTCTGTAGCAGCTGCTGCTCTCAAGCTCCCCAAACCCCAGCAGGCTTTGACTCCTTCTGTCTCTGGAATGAAACAGCTCAAACTAGAGGTAGTGAGCCTGTTAGTTCCTCCTTTAGTAACAGCTGTATCTCACCACACGGCAGCCCACAGACTTGCTCTAAACATTATTACAAACGTACACATGCATCACCTCCAGCCAGCCACGCCCCTAGACAACATTCATTTTCTATTTCAGGGACTGTCAACACTTTAACAACTTCTCAGTTAAACAAAGGATAAAAGTGGCTCTTGCATCCACAAAATACATCTACCTGTTCATTGCTTATGAAAGAGTTAGAAGTTAAGTTCAAACCTAATTCAGACAGTACACACTTTTCTGTTCAAGTGTTGGTGTTCTTGCAAATCAGTAAATGGCTGCGCATGAAATCAGTCAGGACTCTGATACAAAGACACAAACCACACAATGCCAGCAGTACTTTCCCAGAAACAGGGAACTGGCTCTCTCCTCTGGGGCAATTGCTTGTAAGCTGGAAACTTCCAGCATCTGCCTTGAAGATATGAAAAGAAACAAAAAGGTATATTCAAAACTCTCGATGCAAACTGATGAGTCTCACTTAAGATGCAAATTTAGTTTTGGTCTCACTGGGTTTTGATTCTCTGTGAGAAAAAAA
Source organism: Burhinus oedicnemus (assembly GCA_008921705.1). NCBI lineage: Eukaryota > Metazoa > Chordata > Aves > Charadriiformes > Burhinidae > Burhinus > Burhinus oedicnemus. The sequence goes on from VFFE01008976.1 coordinate 1,539,463, forward strand.
AACCACAACAGTATCTCTTGGTTCAGTTACAAGCGTCTTCTTCTTCATAAGCCTGCACTGCACATGCATGCTGGTGATCTTGGACCATTAGCACTCAGCATGCTTGAAGACAGATTGAGGTTCAACACTTGACACCAGCACTAGCTAGCCTTCCAGAAGAAACCTGGACAAGGTAATAGCAGCTCTGCATAAATTAACTTACCCTATGGATACATCACCTGCAACAGATTCATTCAGATCACCATGCTGCTGAAATGTTACTGGTCTAGATAGCCTTAGTGGTGCTCCACACAATCATCACAAGAATGCTTTGGGAACTCAAGCAAGCCCTGTATAACTACAAGTTAAATCTATCCATGGATGTGTTTAGAAAGCTGTTCTCAAACTATATCACTCAATCGGTTTTGCTGATGCTTCCTCTGTTATCACTTCCAGGCTTTCTGGGACGTCACCCTTTGCAGTACTGGGTACTTCTGGTTGTGTGCACATTCCCATATCTGAGGACTGGGTGTGACAGTCTGATCCAGTTCAGGTAGGGAACATTTAAATTCTGTAAACTACACTACAATACATACCTCTTCAAAGCTTTTATGCTGACTGTTGTGAGAACAGATGATACCTGGTCTGGCTCAGAGCAAAGCAAATGAACTGATCACAATGAATCGATCAAAAGTTTTGGGAAAAAGATATGGATCAGCATTGTGAATCCTTATCATCTTAGACCTTTGCATTGCCCAATCGTGGTGCTTACTACAATTTGGAGACCTAAAACTGCATTTAGTGCAACTCTCAAACTGTGATATAAAAAGTAGGTCCTCATTTGGTAAATTGGTCCAAAGCTGCAAGATCAGTTGCTGGTTCATAAACATTCATCTGGCAATCCTTTAGCATATTTTTAGAGAGTTTTTAGAGAATTACAATTTGAGGATAACAGAATGGACTGGAAAGAAAGGAAAAATTATGAAGTCATCTTCTACCACTGTTTTTCCTTTCCTGAACTATCCAAGACATCCAACCAAATGCTGATGTTAATATACGCATTTCATTTTAAAGAACTAGTTTACCAACATGGAACAGTAGTAGCTAAGTCATCAGGAAGCGGTTTGGTTTGCTATTCTTCTCAAGTCTCTGACTCTAACAAAAATAAAGGAGGCTGAAGAAAACAAGACAAGTATCACAAAATCAAAAAGTGAACAAACACTCTGAAAGGAAACCACTGAGGGGGGTTGCTGTTAGCAAAATGCTAACAAGCCTCAGGCTCACCTGAGGTCCTTAAACCTTGAATCTTTTGAGAAGCAGACAAGAGGGCATCCAAGACCCTATAGAATCTTCATGCTGTGCAAATACTAATGTATATTTCCCAGCCACTCGGAAGGATCACATTTGTACTTTAATGATTTTACAAGTACTCTGGAGCAAGAAAAAACTGCGTCACAAAGCACAGCTCCTAGACCAGACGCTTCTAGTCCAGCCACCATGGAAAACAGGCAGAGCCAGACAGCGCAGAATCACCCTTAGAATACTTCTGTAATGTATTGTTCCACTTTTGCCCACCTGGGATCAAAAGAAAATAGTACTTGTGCCATGATCCAAAGTACAAAGAACAGACTGATACATTTATTACTGCAACCCAATATACAGAAGCTAGTATCTATTGTGTCATTTTGATTCTACTTCTGCAAACTTTTCTCAGACATTTAAGCACAGACTTAACTTCAAGTAGCTTGTGCTTCAGTAACTAGCAAAATAACAACAAAACGTCATGGTACAGAAACATTGCCAAGTACAAAACACTAAGTAAAGTTTAAGGGCATTAAAAGTCAGTGAACTATGTAAAACTATTTCCATTCATTCATCCCAAAAACAAAGCCCATCTTCAGGAACACTCCATTAATTTGCAAGTGTGTACTCCAAATGCTGAGGTTCAAAATTCGTTATTATTCTTCCTTACAGCTGGAACAGTACATTCACCTAAGTCATGGCTTTTGCTTCCAGCAAAAATTACTTATGGTCATTAAATGTGAAGCAGCAGAAAAACACTGATGACTATATAGAATCATAGAACGGTGTAGGTTGGAAGGGACCTTAAAGATCATCTAGTTCCAACCCCCCTGCCATGGGCGAGGACACCTCCCACTAGACCTGGTTGCTCAAAGCCCCTTCCAGCCTGTTCCAGTGTCTCACCACCCTCATAGTGAAAAATTTCTTCCTGAGATCTAATCTAATACTACTCTCTTTCAGTTTAAAACCATTACCCCTCGGTCCTATCACTACATGCCCTTGTAAAAAGTCCCTTTCCAGCTTTCTTGTAGGTCCCTTTCAGATACTGGAAGGCTGCTATAAGGTCTCCCCAGAGCCTTCTCTTCTCCAGGCTAAACAACTCCAACTCTCTCAGCCTGTTCTCATAGCAGAGGTTCTCTAGTCCTCTGATCATCTTCGTGGCCTTCCTCTGGACCCACTCAACAGGTCCACATCCTTCTCATGCCGAGGACTCCAGAGCTGGACACAGTATTCCAGGTGGGGTCTCACCAGAGCAGAGCAGAAGGGCAGAATCACCTCCCTCGACCTGCTGGCCACACTTCTTTTGATGCAGCCCAGGATGCAGTTGGCTTTCTGGTCTGCAAGCACACATTGCTGGCTCATGTTGACCCTCTCATCTACCAACACCCCCAAGTCCCTCTCCTCAGGGCTGCTCTCAATCCATTCTTCCCCAAGCCTGTATTTGTGCATGGCATTGCCCCAATCCACATGCAGGACCTTGCAACTTGACCTTGTTGAACTTCATGAGGTTGGCGTAGGCCCACCTCTCAAGCCTGTCCAGGCCCTCTGGATGGCATCCCTTTCCTCGAGCGTGTCAACCGCTCCACACAGCTTGGTGTCATTGGCAAACTTGCTGAGGCTGCACTCAGTCCCACTGTCCATATTGCCAACAAAGATGTTAAACAGCACTGGTCCCAGTACCGACCCCAGACGAACACCACTTGTCACGGGTTTCCACTTGGATATCCAGTCGTTGACTTGTGGACTTGTTTAGAAACACCTGAAGATCAGTTTATTGAAAGCACCATAGAGTGGTAGAGCAATTTTATTAATAATGGTAATACTGTTAAATTACACATTCCATACTTAACAGAAAGGGCAAATTCATTACGTTGACCTTTCAGACAGCCCTTTTAAACCCTTTCTTTTTTTACCCTGGTCCTGTAGAGTTTTCAGCTGGCACTGGGGCTGTTCAACATCTAGAGAAGGTATCACCAATATGTGGTCTGCCCCATCTCTCAATTTCCCCTTATTGCTTAGCAGTCTGACACAAAGCTCTCTGATGTTCACTGAAATCTTTGCAAAGAACTTAAGACTTAAATAGAAGGGATCACAGGTAAACATTTAAGACTTAACAAGTGAAACTGCTGGAGCAGGGGTAGAGATTCCACTATCTTTAGCAAAGCTTCACTGGGAACTACCAGGTATTACTGAAAAACTAGCAAAACACTACAGCTAACTGAAGGCGGCTACTATTTCTGGTACAGCTAAAATTCTGCTGTTGGTCATTTAAAAAAATGTATTATCTCATGGTTTGGAGGAATTTATTCAACCATATTTTACTATCAGAAGTGCCTGTTTTTTATAGTGCTAAAAGGACACTTACAGAGTGGTATACTTCATTCTGTACAGACTATTGAATATAACAGGTAGCTCTTAAAAATGAGACATTGAAATCAAAAGTTGTGGGACTCAAGAGGGCTACTCTTTCATTCCGCTCTTTTCCAAAGTCAAGAAAAAAAAAACCACCAGCACATATATGAAGTGATTTATTAACACCACTTTGGAAACACATGCAAGGGGGAAAAAAACTTCTCTCTATATCTTTTTATGGTTCACTAAAGAGAACCACTATTTGCAGAAGATGCTTGCTGCAGAAACCTTTCCAGGAAGAGTCCTGTTCCATAACCTGCTGTACGTATTCAATGGCAGAAACTAACATGCATGTTTCATTAACCAGCATGCCAGATTCACAACAAAATGGACAGTTCAAGGATAATCCCAGAAGTAATGCATGCTCAATTTGCTGGAAGAGCCCTCCTTCAAAAACCAACACTTTTATAGAACCAAGCCTTCCTGACCAAAGCACCTCCATAACAAAATACATTTTGCACAAGCTGCAAGCAAAAACTCATCAGGCCTTTCTAATCAACTGAACATGCTTGCCAATGGGGAGAGAAAGGTGAACACCGCACCACAAAATCATTGGTCTCCTTATGAAGGGAGTGGTGTAGTGGCTAGCTGAAACCCTGAAGCAGGACCACGAGGACAGAGTCACTGAAAATTAATGTAATCAAAAAAGGCAAGGTGCATGATGTTAAAGGACCAGCAAAATGGGCAGTAATTACACCCAAACCCAGGAATAGTCTCTCAGAACAATCTGATTACTTCAGGGATTTACCAGAAGGAGGATTGCTATTGCTTCGTGGTGGCCTAAAAAACCCAAGAAACTCCAAGCACTTTCACGCTGAAGCCTGTCTTTTGTTTTGCAAGTCTTCCCAGAGATTACCATTTGGGGATTATCGTGAATTTGGTATCGTGAATGATGACTTCATTAATGCACATGCATTTATTTAAGAGACAGCATGACCTTGTACGTCATGTACAAATGGCACCATGACTGGTGATGCCCTCTATTCACATTTTCATTGGTTATTGGACTGAACAGTCACATAGAAAGCATGATGCACAAGGTAGTCCAGTGTATGCGTGCTTGGGTGCAGGCACAGAGAGGGGACTTAATTGCTTCTCTTTCTCATCTTAGGAAATTCACAGAACAAACAAGCACCAAACCCTAATTTGTACCAAGGCATTTTAGTTTGTTTCTTCCAGTTACACTTTCAGTCTCTAATGCTGCCAGGTTAATTTTACTCCCAAGCAAGTAAGGTGTTACAGGAAAAAAGATATCCAATACCAACACCATCATGAAGGTTATTTTTCCTTGTCTAATGAAGCTAAACAGGTGGGATGCCCTATTGCCCTCACAAGAGAGAGGAAGAGCTGTTCAGGAAGCAGGTACAGGGAAGAAACACACACACCTGTGGCAGAGGTTTGCCTTTCAGGACTCTTTATTCAACCGGGGCCATTAAGCACATTGTAAGATTGGGTAAAGAAGCTTCTCCTGTGGTATCTGTACATGGAAGGAGATAGTGATTTGGACATTAGTGTTTAAATTAACAGTATTAACAACCATGGACTGTAGTTGACATGACTAAGAAACAGGCATGTGCTAAAAGGTAAATGCAAGTCTGCTCAGGAACCCAAATAAGCTGGGTGAAGAAAGACTTGCTTGAAAAAGCAGTGTTACATGCCCCTGAGATGATGGCCTTTGGGCAGTATGGAGTATGGGAAGAAGAGAATGCTAGCCAGTCACGTGTTACCTTCCTCTGAGTTTCTACTGTCTGAATCCTCCTGTGCTGAAGAGAGGTCTTTTGCACAGTCTTATAAAAACAGAATGGCAAAAGATATCTGAATATTCCATAAACTACCACAAATGTCTATTAAACCACTCAGATTTTGCCCTGTGGTCTTTGGGTCTAAAAGTGTAATGAAAGCCTTTGAGAAAGGGCTAGTGACTAACTTCCTTGGGATAACAACACTGCCTATCAACAAGACAGGACAGAAATCAGTTGGAGGGCATTAAAAATGCATTTTTTTTGAAAGCAAATAATTGGCTCTGCAGTAGTGTTGAAAGTGCAGACTGTGCTTTAAATCAACCTGTGTGCTGTTAAAGACATTGATACCTGGGAGGGTATGGAGGCAAGTGTGCCCAAACAACCTTCACAGAACGAAAGGCAGAGAAGCTACAGGAGAGTATATAAGTAGCAGCTGACAAAGAATTAAGGGCAAAGGAATTCATAGGAAAGAGAAAGGGAAGTACAGGCAGTCAGAGGCAGGAGGCTAATGGAAAAAAAACAGGGGCCTAGGGTAAATGCCTAGGGAGCCCTGCTTCTAATCTGTTCTTGGTTTCCAGACATAAGACTTCCAATATTTATCTTAGGTATAACCGTCCCGCTCTAGCACTTAGCATTTTGGGAGGTTTTCTAGTTTTATCTCAATCTTAAACTCAGCAGAACTGACAAATGGTACCTAGCAAAATCAACGTCCCAGTGCACTAAGTAAAATGCACATAAATCCTCACTTCAGACACTGCCTTATCGACACACTCACATGTTTGGTAAAAGAAAAAAAAATATTTTTCAACAGAACTTGACAGGCCAAGTTCTGGAGCTCAGCTTAGCACTTAAGTAAACGCTCAAGACTTTCAAAGACCTGTTCAGTATATCTAAGAGACACTCTTTAAAAATAAGCCAAAAAAAAGTCAATTTGAATCAGTAAATCCTTTGAAAGTCTGGCCCCTGACTGCACTTAACTGTCATCTCCTAGGTGACCTATCCAAAATACTCTAATACTGGGGTTTTTGGTTAACAAACCCCCCAAAACATGAAAATAAGACATTACAGCCTGGAGCAATCTTAGCTAATCAAGCACAATCTTGAAAACACCTGCGTGAACTTATATTTAGACCCTAACATATTGAGCTAAAAAAACTTAAGTCACAGTACTGCTACAATCAATGCTCTATTAGAGGAGGAGAGAGAGAATTACCTATTGCTGCACGAGTAGAAATGAAACCCCGTAAGCCTCTGTTTGCATTCAATATTGCTGGCATAGAAAAGAAACCATTTTATATTACTTTATCTCTAACTCATTGTAAGCCTCATGATTAAGAAGACTAACCAGATTAAAATTTTATATATATATAAAAGAACATACAAAACTTCAAGAAATAGACGTAAGTTTCCTCAGAGAAAAATCAATTAAAGGCAGACACTGCAAGGCATTTCAGATACTGTTTCTAGCTGGAAGCATTTTATAGGGTAGTTTTTTCTATTTTCTATAGATGTTTCTATTTTTGCTGTCAAATAAAAAGAGGGGAAATGGTTGCAGGACACCTTTTCATCCCTACCTTCTAACAAATCTCTCTTTGTCTCAAAGAATACTGCATCCAGCTGGTGAATAAAAGCTGGAATTACCGTTTATTCACTATCAATTTATCCTTCAGCTTCACTCACCAGAAACGGCATCAGACCTGCTGTTTTCTTTGGTAGGCATCTGCATTCCTGTTAAGGTACCAAAGCCAAGCAGTTTTGCCTCAGCCCCTGGAGTTTTGCAATACTGAAGGGGCCCTCTGGGAAAACAAGTGTTTAACTACATGAGAGGGCACCTCCCTATTGAATTGCTATTTACTTTGGGTTGAAGAGGAGAAAAAATTTCAATAAAAGTCAAACATCCCATCTAATCACATGACATGGGTGCGTACCAGAATGTTGGTTATTGCCTGCCTGGAGACACTTCTCAGATAATTTCCTTTATGAAAAGAAAAAGAGCAGGAGCACACCAGTTTATAAATATTTGGCAATTTTTGACTTAATTGGTGTTGATCACAGTTACAAAAGGCTAAAAAATTTGTAAAGAAACACTCTAGAGATATAGGATTCACTCAGCCCTACCCTATTTGGCTTGAATTAAAAACATCCTTTTGTTTCCAAAGTTGTTTCTTTTCTAATTATCAAACACTATTAAGCAAGCAAACCCACTTTGCTAGGAATCAAACAGGGAGGTTCTGTTGAGAAGGATACTTAAGTTCCTGCCTGCCTGAAGGTCCTTCTCTTATCATTTTAAGCAATTTCTAGTGTGTGCATGTTCTTTTCTTACCACAGATTGTAGAGCTGGCAGACAAGACAGTGCAGAGGGATTTACTGGTTGTTAAAGTAAGTGAAATGTCTTAAAACGGAACACTGAACAAGAACCAGGTGCATTTCTGTTGCCAATCCACTGAATTCAAACTAAAACAAGTACTGTTTTGGCCAACTATAACCTTTGATGCTTATCAGGTTTCTTTATGAAAAAACCCCAAACCAAAACAAAAAAATCCCGTATCTTGACTAAATGAATGCTGCACACACAAATGGCAGTACAGCATCCCAGTCACACACATCCCACAGTCATTGTCTTAAGACAGAGTTGTTCCTTCATAGTAGACTAATTCTCTCTCTAGAATGATCTTAGCATCCTACCAGGATACTTAGAATAAACCTGAGATAAAACAGTGCAAAAGGAACAATAGCAGTCATCTTTTCTTCCAATTATTCATCTTCTCTATCAAAATGAGTTTCTGCTCTTTGGCAATACATTTAGTTTTTATTTTAATATCTCTGATTTTATTTTCAGAACACCTCAGAGTCCAGGCTTGTACCAGGATGTGCCAGTTGGTTCCAGACAAACTGATAGCTTTTATCCAAAAGGAGACTTGCATTTTCAGCAGGAGGGAAGTGTTTCTTTTAACAATAGTATCTCTTACTCACTGTGCCAAGTAATAATCCTGAAAATTACCATTGAGAAATTAAAAAAAACCCCAAAACCAAAAAACCTCCCAACTCAACAAAAGACAAGTCAAACCTTTTCCATTTACCTCTTCCCTCTTGGTCGGAGGGGGAGCTTTTTTCCAAAACTAGCTGTCATTTGGTATTTGAGAGAGAGAGAAATATTACGAAGTGTAAAGCATATGAAAAGTTTCTTCAGGGAGGGGTAAGGGGTAAGGGATTACTTGTTTCTTTCAACTTTCCCATAGAAAACACTTCATCCTCATTTATCACTCCTCCCCCTCTCCCTGCCCCAAATGCCATAATTACAAGCAGTAATTGTGTTTACCAGTTTTTAATTATAACAATAGCTACTAAACCTACATTAGTTTAGTCCATCACTTCACTTCAAACTACTCCCAAAATATTACCATGAACAATCCCAATCCCCAAACCAGTCTAAATATAAAGGAAATACATAGGACCTTAGCAATCAAAAGCAACACAGACAGTGAAGTAAGGCTGAATGTCTGTGAGCTACAATATCCAAGTTATAAAATGAAAATCATGATTATCAAGAGGAATTGGGACACATTTAAATTGCTTGACATAACAGAAGATACTACTCGTTTGTGGCCACAGGTGGTATATGTTTGTGGTCAACTTGCTGTTTTGCAGCAAATGAGCAACCTTTTGTAAATCCATACACGTCTATTGTAAGGTAAGCGATGCCTTGAGGCAAAAAAAATGAGAGAGTACTCAGCAAGATCAAAAGTCATTTCTGTTCCCTCCTGCCAACAAAACACACACAAGACTTGATGAGTACCATGACCTTAAAACCACAAGAAAACCAAAGGCAACTCACACTTCTACATGGCAGTAAGAAGACCGCCTGATTTTTGTGGTTCCAAATCCTACATTTGACTGCACTTTTAAATCAGCACAACAGCAGTCTCTGTGCTAACATACTGCTCGAGAAACTTAAAATCTTCCGTCTATTATGGAGGACCATTAGTGCAATATACAAGAGACGCTTCCCAAGGGATCTGAAGAGAAATAGCATTTATGAGAAGAAATTCAAATCATCTATTGCTTTCCCAATTGTCAAAATTCCTATCCTGTTAAGAATGAGAGATAAGGAACTAAATCCAGAGAGTAAACTGTCCAAAGCCTGACTATATTCAACAGAAATGTACACAACCTTATCACCATCAAAGGGTTCAAGACCACTTAAAAGGCGATAGCTTCTGTCTGCAATACTGTATCATGCCAACAAACAAAGATACTTTAGGTACATTTTTCTTTTATCTTGTCCTTTCGTCTTTTGTTCTTTTGGTAACAAGGCCAAATAGGTGTAGGATTTCAAAAGAGACATACTGCTTTCTTGTTCACTTCTTATTTTCCATTTTAACACATCAGCTTGGAAATAGCCATTTCACACATATATACCTACAAAGCAAATCCTCTTCAGCTCACAAAGCTCTGCTGTAGCTTTCCTGGCCACCTTGAACTGGAATTTCATAGGCACTCATTTTTGAAATAAACAAAAAGGTGTGTAACTGTAACACAGGAATCATCTCCCGTCTGAGGGGAACAGAGGGCCCCATTTGTAGACCAAACATCCCACAGGGAGGTCAGCTGCCTCCCTGAGGCCAGGATTAAGGACATAAGGAGAAAACTCCCTACCCTCGTTCGGCCCTCAGATTACTACCCGCTACTGATATTTCAAGTAGGTGGTGATGAGGTAGCTACCAAAAGTCTAAGGACAATGAAGATTTGACTTTAGGGCCCTGGGATGACTGGTTAAGGGATCAGGAGCACAAACAATGTTCTCCTCTCTCCCACCAGTGGCAGGGATTGATGAAGGGATAAGCAGGAGGAGCCAGCAAATTAACTCCTGGCTCTGATACTGGTGCAACCAGCAGAACTTTGGTTTCTTTGATCATGGTTGATCTACATGTCACCAGGCATGGTGGCAACATGTGGGGAAAGCCTAACCTGAAGGGGAAGAAAGATCCTGGGACAAGAATTAGCAGGGCTCATTCATAGGGCTTTAAACTAGGTTTGAAGGGGGACGGGGATGGGGAGCAGTGTGCCAGTGCTTCTGGGTAAAAGTGTTAGCAAGGTCTTGCAGTCTGTCTCAGTGATGGTGGAGGATGGTTATCTGTGTGGTAGTAAAGACATGAGGGGTAGTGATAGGATGGTAACTGCAGAAGTGTCTGAGCACGATCAGGTGGGAATTAGGGCTTGTCCCCCCACAAAAGTGGCAGGACAATTAGCCCAGCTGAAGTGCATCTACACTAATGCACGCAGCATGGGGAACAAACAGGAGGAGCTGGAGGCCATTGTACAGCAAGGAAACTATGATATAGTTGCCATCACAGAAACATGGTGGGAAGACTTGCACAACTGGAGTGC
>VFFE01008976.1:1550305-1562138 GCA_008921705.1 Burhinus oedicnemus
TGGCAACTTATGAGGAATATCAAGATGTAATGGAGCTATGCAGGGGGAAAATTAGAAGGGCCAAAGCCCAAGCAGAACTCAGCTTGGCCACTGTGGTTAAAGATAATGAGAAGAGGTTCTTTCAGTATATCAGTAGAAAAAGGAAGACTAGGGAAAATGTAGGCCCACTGATGAATGAGACGGGCACCCTAGTGGTGGAAGACACAGAGAAGGCGGAGTTACTGAATGCCTTCTTTTCTTTGGTCTTCACTGCTAAAGCTGTCCCTCATGAATCCCAGACCCTGGAGGCAAGGGGGAAGGTCTGGAGAGAGGAAGATTTTCCCTCAGTTGAGGAGGACTGGGTTAGAGACCACTTGGCCAAGGTGGACACCCATAACTCCATGGGCCCTGGTGGGATGCAACTGCGAGTGCTGAGAGAGCTGGCAGATGTTTTATTGCTAGACCACTCTCCATCATCTTTGGAAGGTCATGGGGAACAGGAAGGTGCCTGAGGACTGGAAGAAGGCCGACATCACTCCAATCTTCAAAAAGGGCAAGAAAGAGGACCCAGGGAACTATAGGCCGGTCAGTCTCACCTCTGTCCCTGGGAAGGTAATGGAGCAACTTGTTCTGGATGTCATCTCCAAACACACCGAAGAACAGGAAGTTATTGGAAGTGGTCAACACAGATTTACCAAGGGTAAATCACACTTGACCAATCTGATAGCCTTCTATGATGTTGTAACTGGTTGGCTGGATGAGGGGAGATGTCATCTACCTTGACTTCAGCAAGGCTTTTGACACTGTCTCCCATAACATCCTCATTAGGAAGCTGAGGAAGTGTGGGCTAGACGAGGAGACAGTGACGTGGATTGAGAGCTGGCTGTGTGACAGAACTCAGAGGGTTGTGATTAATGGAGCAGTGTCAAGCTGGAGGCCTGTAACCAGTAGCGTCCCCCAGGGGTCAATACGCGGTCCTATCTTGTTCAATATATTCATCAACGACCTGGATGAGGGGACAGAGTGTATCCTCAGCAAGTTCGCTGATGATACCAAACTGGGAGGGGTGGCTGACACTCCAGAGGGCCGCGCTGCCATCCAGCGTGACCTGGACAGGCTGGAGTGCTGGGCAGAGAAGAACCTAATGAGGTTCAACAAGAGCAAGGGTAGGGTCCTGCACCTGGGGAGGAAGAATGCTAGGCACCAATATAGGCTAGGGGTGGACCTGCTGGAAAGCAGTTCTGAGGAGAAGGATCTGGGCGTCCTGGTAGATAGGAAATTATCCATGAGCCAGCAATGTGCCCTTGTCGCCAGGAAGGCCAATGGAATCCTGGGCTGCATAGGGAAGAGTGTGGCCAGTAGGTCGAGGGAGGTCATTCTCCCCCTCTACTCTGCACTGGTGAGGCCACGACTGGAATACTGTGTCCAGTTCTGGGCTCCCCAGCTCAAGCGGGACAGGGAACTACTGGAGAGAGTCCAGCGTAGGGCAACAAAGATGACTGGGGGACTGGAGCCCCTCCCTTATGAGGAAAGGCTGAGAGAGCTGGGACTCTTTAGCCTGGAGAAGAGAAGGCTGAGGGGAGACCTTATTCTTGCTTATAAGTATCTAAAGGGTGGGTTGAAGGAGGATGGAGCCAGGCTCTTTTCAGTGGTTCCCAGTGACAGGACGAGGGGCAGCAGGCACAAGCTGGAACATAGGAAGTTCCATTCAAACATAACAAAAAACTTCTTTACGGTGAGGGTGACGGAGCACTGGAACAGGCTGCCCAGGGAGGTTGTGGAGTCCCCTTCTCTGGACATTTTCATGACTCGCCTGGATGTAGTCCTGAATAATGTGCTCTAGGCATTCCTGCTTTAGCAGGGGAGTTGGACTAGATGATCTCTAGAGCTCCCTTTCAACTCTTTTCATGATTCCACGATCTGTCACACTCATATCTCATGTTATTCCTATTGAAATTCCTGTGGAAAAACAGGTACAAGTAAAACCATGAAGACCAGTTCCTACATAAGGCTCAGTTTAACTTCACATGGAGTAGATCTGAAACAGGCACTCTGTGTGAGAGTTCCCTGCATCTTAAACATACCACCACTGTTACACAGACTTTCCAATCAACGACACCTTGTACCTTAATCTCTTCTGAGGCACAGAAAAGATTCTCTCTCTGCCTTCAGGATTGTTGCTAAAGGCTTCAGACTCTAAGGTTTTTAACTTTGCTTACTTTCTGGATGTGAAATCAGCATCTCCTCTTAGTGGTCTCTCACCTGTAGTGAAAACTAGGACTCAATACATCTTTTTAATGCAAAAGCACGACACTGAACCGCTATCACAAACCATACGAGAAGTCTGTCCTGGTGTTTACCTCATTTACCTCAAGCAGCAGAGTAAGCTTGTTAAGTACAAATCTCATCCTTAAGAGAAAAATCTAGCTGTCCCCTGCATATGTGCTTTAGCCCCTCCTAATCTTTTGCCCAACCTACGAAGAGACACATGCTTTGCCTGCAATTTGGTTGTTGAGTATCACAGGACAACACCCTGCCTCCTAGATGTTTGCTTGAGAAAAGAGTATCTGGGTACATCTCATGTTCTTATGGTATATTCTGTAGTTTCAACTCTAGTGATTTCTCTGCAGATGCACAATAAACTTCTCAATATCTATGCTAACACATCAAATTTATGTTGTATCTCAGGTAATCAAAAAATTAAGACATCTTTTTTCAGCCAAGATTCAGTCTCTCTGATGTTACTCCTTCTAAGAAACACTGCACAGTCCTACTCAACTATAAAACCTCTGATGACTCCCTATGCAGCGCTCTACCTGCCTGACGTAACAGTGCCAAATGACCGTTCTCTTCCCACCCTCTATTTTCCCCTAGTTTTCTGCAGATTGGGGTCTGCTGTGGGTTAGGAAATACTCCTGTACAGGAGTGATGCAGTGGAAAAAGAGTCAAGCTCCCAATATGCCTCTGCTCCTAAAACCCTCACCAATGTAGTCACTAAATGGTCAATGCTGAATTCAGATTATAAAAATCAATGGAAAGTGAGCCTAGAGAATGGCTAATTAAGTATCCTAGCTCCACCTCTCTCCCGTTTAGTAACAGGAGAGTTGTAAAAACAAGAACTTTGGCACCCATTCAATACCTTTTCTCATGTTTTTACTTGCAACACTGTCAGGCTTGCATGTGCACTGAGGTGTGCAGACACATGTGTGACATTATGAGCCCTTACAGGAAAACTATATCCATTAAAAGCAAAACATTCACTCAAGCAAAGCATCAGGAAAGCACCCACACTGGAGTCAGAATCTGAAGGCAGCTACTGGAGGATTTCATCTTCTGCATGTATCAGCAGATTACAGAATAAAAATCTAAGAAATAAAAGGGGCAATTCTGAAGGAGCTAAATTTATGAGGGGACATATGCACATCCTTTGCTGTTTATGCATAACTTTACAGCCTAGCACACCTCCTGCAACACTCAGATAACACAGTAAGTACTGAAGGCTACAAACTCACCACATCACTTTGTTCTTAAAATTCTACATTGGGATTCCAGCTAGAAGCTTTAAAACAAACAAACAAAAAAATTAAGCAAATTTACAAATAATAAAGTAACTCATATCAATCAGTTGTGTGTCAGTCCAATTCAGTGCATTAAAAAGAATCTCTCTTAAACAACTACTACAGCTTTCTTTCCATTAGCCACCAAAGCTAAACAGGGAAGGGTAAACAGCTACCTAATACATCAGTGAAGCGGCATTACGTTCAAGCAAATGAGCTCTCCTTCCTCCCCTTCAAAAGCTTTGGCACAGTTGTGAAAGGTTTTGCCTTGGTCTCGTGTGACTGAATTACTCACCTTCCCCATCAGGGCTCATATTTTCATAAGAATCCCAGCGTATTAGTGGGTCTGAGGTATTGTAATCAACTATCACTCCATGGTCATTCTGAAGCTGTTCATATCCTAAAAAATAAAAATCTGTTTGAGACCAAAAATTATCATAGCCACATTTGTAATGATATACAAGCACATATGGATGTGGCCTTCTGCCAGAAGTTTGCTCCCCAAACTGCAATAGCATATTCTGAAATGTAAAAAGCAGCAATAGGGGAAGAAAGGTTATATAAACCAGCTAAAAAAACCCAACTTGATTTATGTTCCATTACAGAAGGTATAAGCAGAGAATTTTATCTCGAGCAGGTTGATTATGATGTAGCTCTGATAACTTGGATCAGCCCCTGAACAGAACTAACGCAGATGATCCACCCAGCCCTATAGGCTGGCACAATAAAACAAACAGCTTTTCAGTATGAAACCACAAGTATCTGTAAACAGATGGTACTAAAGGAATGATAAAGTATGAATTTGTTGCAGATTATCATTCTGATACCAGAGCAACTTATCACTAAAGATGAATAGGGAGAGCTGAAAACTGCCATTCCGTGACCCTCCCAGTTCCCCCAAGGTGCCAGCTATACTGTTTCATCCATTCTCCAGCCTCCTGGCAGAACCTGAGATTGGGCGGCTTGCCTTCAATGTGTTTCGCTGTGCTTAAGTAGGCTCTGTCAAACACACCTGAAATTTTCACCAGTAACCCACATTTTTGTGCCCTTAATAAGGCATAAGATAATATTCAGCTCTTAAACGTATACCATGAGGAATTTAGGTGTGGTCCAGTGATTCAAAAGCAAAGCACAGACATCAAGAACTCATGACCTCGGACTTGGCTTTGACACTGATACAAATCAAATCAGCTTTCTGCCTTTGCTCCTCTATCTAGATTAGGGAACAAAGAAATGCTCAGTTATCAACTCTTCGGCTGTGTCTGGAGAAGCAAGCCCTATTGTAGATTATTCTAAAGCAGCAGTGTTATGCACATGCTGTGACTTTCAAAACAAGGGTAGTTAAAATTAGGACAAGAATGCTATGGTCCTGTACCTTTATATGCAAGCAGAAAAAAAGCCATCTGTAGAGAGTTTCTGTGATGACATTTGTCACAAGGCAGATTTATAAAGTTTGTTACCTAAATATTTAGGTAACCTTCTTGGCAAGTGCATTCTTTCTTAAAAACTGTATCAGAGCCAGTTATTTTCTAAAATACTGTGTCCAGCTTCAAGCTACACAATACAAGAAAGAGCTGAGTACAGTGAAGCAAGTTCAACGGAGGGCAACAAGGGTGGTCAGGACTAAGGACTTGCCCTGTGAGAAAAGGGTGAGGGACCAGGCCTTCTTCAGTCTGCAGATGAGATGGTCTTGGGGAGGACTTGACAGCAATCCCCCAAAGGCCATGGAGGAGACAGAGCCAGGTGGGAGCAAGGTGGAAAGATTACAAGGAACAGGCATAAATTGAATCTAGAGAAGTTTAAAGTCAATATAAGGAATAAATAAATCCACTGTGAGGACAGTCAGACATTGGAACAGTCCAACAATTGAGGTTGTGAAGTCTCCATCCTTGGAGGTTTTCAAGATTTGACTGGGCAACCTGGTCCGATCTCACAGAGGACCCTGCTTTCCGCAGGAGGATAGATTAGAGATACCCTGCAGTTATTCTATGATTGCATGATATTTTCAGATGTGGAAAAGCCATTTTGCAGAAATTGTAAATAAATATTTCAAGGGGAACTCTTCTTCCTATACAGTTAATCACTTAGATAGCAATTGAATACAAATTTCTTATAAATACTTA
This sequence comes from Burhinus oedicnemus, assembly GCA_008921705.1. Classification (NCBI taxonomy): domain Eukaryota; kingdom Metazoa; phylum Chordata; class Aves; order Charadriiformes; family Burhinidae; genus Burhinus; species Burhinus oedicnemus. The sequence goes on from VFFE01008976.1 coordinate 1,555,965, forward strand.
GAACCTTACTTTCCAACAACTTGGAGCCTCCTAAAAAACACACCTCTGATTTGCAATCTATGTAAGGGAGACTTGAAAAAATTGTGATCCTTTTTCAGACACATCAACTGGCCTCTCTTCAAGCATTTACTATCCAGAAATGTTTAGAACGAGCTGGACAAATTTATTGGTAAAACTATTTTTTCTTATATGGCTTTCCAACAAGCTATGCGAGATCTTCATGTTCAGCTGGACAGAATCCAGCTTCTTACTGGCTGCTACTACAAGTTTGTAAGTGATCAAACTGGTGGGGGGAAAAAAAAAAGAAAAGGAAAACATGCAATTCACAGGACACTGAATTGGAATATGTATGAGACAGAGTTAGGAATATTTGGGTTTCATTCAGTCTCAGGCAGAATCCATACTTTTTAGGACACCATAAAATGAGTAAGAGCACATCCATTAACAGAATTAAACTGCAATACAAACCATGATCTTAAGTTCTTATTGCAGGTCATAATTATCTATGATCTTAGATGTATTACAATAGAATTCTGGAGGCATACAGGATATACCCTACAAGCCAACTTCAGAGCAGAAGCATTTCCAACAAAACTATAGCTGTATCTCTTTATGCTAAACTGAAGACAGGTCAAACTTCACCACTGCAAATATAATCAGTTATGACAGCATCCAAAAAAGGTTATGGGATAGGCCACTGCTGTCACTTATGCCAGTCCAAGCTACCTATACTATGCATGTTTTACACAGATAAACAAATGTATTCTACTAGTCGTCAGCAACTGTTCTAGTATAGTTTTAAAATAAAATCCGATTACTCCTATGCTGATGTAAAAGCAGAGTCTTCATTAATTTTTTCAAATTTAGAACAGTAACTATATTACATATTTTAACAGTAAAGCTGAATTTCAGATCTTCTACAAGAGAAGTGGAATGAAAGAGGAAAAAAGGATTTTAAAAAAAAAAATATATATACATTTCAATGTGGTTTATTTTCAAACTAAGCATATTTTTTCTTCTCCATACTCACCTTGAATTTTCTCTGGAGTTCCTGAAAACACTAATTCCACTTTGCCATAATCAGGGAAACGGTCATCTGAAAACAAAGGATAGTATTTCAGCAAGCTATCTCCCAGCAAAGCACTCAGAAATCAAGACCCTTGTGACTCTTCCCTTCTCACTTGCAGTTTAGTGATTTGCATCTAAAAGAGCCACACTCTTTGCTCCACACATTCTCCAGAACAGACCACTGTTAAGTGTCGTAAGTGTCGGTTGGACTTTTGTTTACTTCCAAGAACAGCCAAAAGTAGAAGAGGTGTACAGTTCCCAAACCTCTCTCTAGACAGACGTGGCTGGCTTTAGCTTTTAAAGGAAAACACACTTAGGAGCAAACTAAAATTGTTCTCTATATTGGCTAAACTGAAATACTTCACCAAAACTTTTGTGTAGCCATACATTGCAGGAAAACATGTTTGATTTTAGTTTGCCAGTAGTGCAGGGTAAGGGAGTTAGAATCCTGCATATAAAATAAACCCAAAGTAATAATTTGGAAAATACAAAGAGTAGCACAACATATATTCAAAAGTGTTTGAAAACTTTACCTCCATTTTTTGATATTCTGAAGCATATTAAAAGATCTCCATACTCAAGCAGACTAGGTCACAAACACAGTGTCAGACTTTGTGACTGTTTTCATCAGCCGAAAAAGGGATCAGCTTAGCTCATTTTATTTCCTGTAATGGTGACTATTAGTCACCAGTACAAATGTCTGTTGCTTTTACAAATGTGAGAGGAGGTGATAAGGACTAAGTAGGAGTATCTGAATTATTTTGACAAGTTAACTCACTTGAAGAGCTTTTCTTCTCATTAGTTTACCAGTGTTACATGCTGTGAGTTAACTAACCCAAAGCAGTCTCCCTTTCCCTAAAAATAGAGATGGAAACAAACCACGAATCCTTTTGAAAACAGGTCCTGAAGATGATCACATGCACAGGCACACAGACATACACCCTTGCACACATACACATCCAACCAACCACAGAAGGCAAGTACCTTTGTTGGCATTGTCCAAATCCTCTTTGCCAAACACCAGGCCGTGTCCTTGAATAGCTCCAGTGTGAAACTGAAGGCGAAAAACCACATCACGAGTAGCTGACCGGTATTTTTTGTGATAACACTTCAGCTAGAAAGAGAGAGAAAAGTGTCAGGAAGTAATTTCTTACAAATCTGAATAAAGGTGTGTGTATGCATTAGTTGCTAAGCAGCCACAGTACAATTTACCGCAGACACCTCTGACATTGTAACAAGCAGGGTATGTATTATTCAATCATTTAAAATTATACAGGCCCAAGGCAAGATTGTTCTGGATGTGTAAAAATAATAATTACTATTTTCAACACTATCAGTCACCAATCAGTAGATTATGATTCAAAATCACAACACTTGTCAGTACAGTGTTGGAATGCTGATGTGTATCCATACTTCTTCAAGGTACCAACTTAATGTAAAACTGAATTATAGCTTACTCATTTCAAAACAACTGAAGAATATACAGAGTTTTTAGAAGCAAGCCTGCAAGCTGATTACAGCTATTTTAGAACTTTTTAAAAACCTACTCTAGTGATGATAGGATCTTGTTTTATGTTACTGTGGGAAGCTGGTAGTATTTTTGATACCTTGGCTAGAACAACACAGAACTCTGTAAAAATAACACCTAGTATGAATTTCAGCAGCTAAAGCTGAACACGGTACACTTACTCTTGAAGTGTACTTCCCTAGACTAGAACTATGGATATTTTACCTAATAATTCTCTGAGTCAACTGTAATACAGAATCACTCAGCATTCTTACAGGAGTACATAAAAATTTCGGTAACCTTACTCACAGTACTGAAAATTTTATGATATTATCCCGAGATATCAGGATTTTATGATAAAGCAGATGTCTTTTTAATGCATTTCAGTAATAACAAAAAAAAAATCACCTTTTTTTTAAGGCAGACTGTAAAAAGTACCAACAGACAGAAAATAATGGAGAGCAGTTATTCAAACTGAAGTAATACAAGAAAGATGTAAGAGTTTAAGAGAGATGCTTCTGAAAGTTGGGATTAAAACACAGTTATGAAGTTCTTCTCACTACAGGATTTGAAGAAATCTAACATAAGCTGTTGCTCTCTACCCTTCATTGTAGTAACCCCATGACGCCTTAAATTCCAGAAGTTAATCAGCGCCGACCATATACATGGCACGTAGGATAACTTCTGAAATATTTCAGCCCGTGCATCAGGGAAGGGTTTTTTTCAGGTATTCTTTATGCAAACCACATATTCCTAACCCTTTATAAAGGCTGGGAGATTCTCTACGCAAGTAAGCATTACTTTACCTGAAAGTGAGGATTTAGGGTTGTTTGTTTCTTTGTTTTTTTAAAAGGAATGCCCTACAGCATAGCGGTAGCAGCAAGTAAAACAGTATTTGCTTCTTATTTTAAACAGTTCTTTACAACCACTAAAATTAACATAGTGTACAAACCCCTGCCTATTGATGGGATCTATTTCTAACTACCAGTATCATTTTGCTAGAACCATGGCCATAAGTCAGTCCCTTAAATTATTGAAACATAAGGTAGGAGAAACAGACTGCTCGATTCAAGAATAAATAAACGCTCATTCTCCACTATGCCCAGCAACTCTATGTAAAGCAGAACACCATCATAAAAGATGAAAACTGCAAGTTTGCCCAGAAGTGAAAAATGGACAGAAAGGGGATTAAGACAGGCCCTGATGACAGATATTATAACTAACCTGCTGCAAAACGTATAATCAGCCTGAAAGTAACTGTGATAATTCCACTTAATTATATTTGAGCAAGAAGAAGCTTGAAAAAAAACTTAAGAGCTTCTTTAAGGTTATATACATTTCTTCACAATTTTGTGTTAAGACATTAACTTCTTTAGCTGTTTAAACAATCACTTTATTTTTACACGTGGATAATAAATGAAGGTTTCTGAAGATGCAGAAAACTAAATACCTGAGCAATACATTTTATCCTCCAACTTGTTTTGGCTTCACACATTTTCTGGATTTACTCAATCTGCTGTCTTTTGCATAATTGTGTTCATAAAAACATTGAATCTGGGACATGGAATCACGGAATCACAGAATTTTTAGAGTTGGAAGGGACCTCCATAGATCATCTAGTCCAACTCCTCTGCTAAAGCAGGAATGCCTAGAGCACATTAATCAGGACTGCATCCAGGCGGGTCTTGAAAATCTCCAGAGAAGGGGACTCCACAACCTCCCTGGGCAGCCTGTTCCAGTGCTCCGTCACCCTCACCGTAAAGAAGTTTTTTGTTATGTTTGAATGGAACTTCCTATGTTCCAGCTTGTGCCTGCTGCCCCTCGTCCTGTCACTGGGAACCACTGAAAAGAGCCTGGCTCCATCCTCCTTCAACCCACCCTTTAGATACTTATAAGCAAGAATAAGGTCTCCCCTCAGCCTTCTCTTCTCCAGGCTAAAGAGTCCCAGCTCTCTCAGCCTTTCCTCATAAGGGAGGGGCTCCAGTCCCCCAGTCATCTTTGTTGCCCTACGCTGGACTCTCTCCAGTAGTTCCCTGTCCCGCTTGAGCTGGGGAGCCCAGAACTGGACACAGTATTCCAGTCGTGGCCTCACCAGTGCAGAGTAGAGGGGGAGAATGACCTCCCTCGACCTACTGGCCACACTCTTCCCTATGCAGCCCAGGATTCCATTGGCCTTCCTGGCGACAAGGGCACATTGCTGGCTCATGGATAATTTCCTATCTACCAGGACGCCCAGATCCTTCTCCTCAGAACTGCTTTCCAGCAGGTCCACCCCTAGCCTATATTGGTGCCTAGCATTCTTCCTCCCCAGGTGCAGGACCCTACCCTTGCTCTTGTTGAACCTCATTAGGTTCTTCTCTGCCCAGCACTCCAGCCTGTCCAGGTCACGCTGGATGGCAGCGCGGCCCTCTGGAGTGTCAGCCACCCCTCCCAGTTTGGTATCATCAGCGAACTTGCTGAGGATACACTCTGTCCCCTCATCCAGGTCGTTGATGAATATATTGAACAAGATAGGACCGCGTATTGACCCCTGGGGGACGCTACTGGTTACAGGCCTCCAGCTTGACACTGCTCCATTAATCACAACCCTCTGAGTTCTGTCACACAGCCAGCTCTCAATCCACGTCACTGTCTCCTCATCTAGCCCACAAGGTCAGTTCAGTGAACTATGTAGTTCCTGCTTCTTTCTATTTTCTAATTCAAAGTAACAGCCTTGAATAATTTTAACTTCGCATATCCTAAACATCTTACTTATATAGAATTGTAACTGTTTACGAAAATCTGGACTCTTACAATCAATGTACATCTATACCCAGGTTACAGAAAACATCTTTTAGTGCTCAGTATACATAATAAGCTTTCAATGACATCTCAGCTTAACTTTGAATTCTGACTCCACTACCTTCTGATGCCATATTCAAGAATTAATGCAAGCCACTGTAATATGCTGGGAAGTACCTATGTGCATTTACAGATGTCAGTGAAGCTTTTCAACAGCTGTGGCTGTGCTGTGTCACCACATACTATTCACACTGTGTTAACAAATTCTCTAAACCTAAGACAAGCAAGTCTTTTTGGTTTTTTTTCCTTTTTCCCCGAAACCACTGATGTTTTTGCTTAGACACAGTGAAAAAATATTCAAAACTGAAGTGAAGTCTTTGTTTAGGAAATACTACCATTCTGAATAGGATGCTAGCTTGCTCAGAAGAATTACCTCCAATAATAGCATGGGATTAATGAAGATGATCTCTTCTAAAACAATGTAAGCATTACTGAAAAGCTACGTGCTCATTTTTCATTTTAAACGCACATTTGAGAAATACTGAATTTGTCTTACACTGATTTCTTTTGTCATCTATTCCATTTCCTTAGGCACCAACAGTCCTCCAATGAGTAACAAATCTTCCTGAATTTGAAACTTTCCCAAAGCTCCAGAGTATACCAGTTTATAACAGTATATTTTAAATTGTTTCTCCATTTTTCAGTGAAAGAAACAAAGAACAATATACTGAACTGAACGTGATGGGGAAGCAGCAAAGGGAGAAGGACGAAAGATAATAAAAAAGATTATTTCAAAAAAAAAAAGCAGGGGACAAGGG
>VFFE01008976.1:1562585-1609870 GCA_008921705.1 Burhinus oedicnemus
GGGAAAAAAAAAAAAAAGAGGCCAGTAAACTTCTAGTTATCAAAAGTTTATTTCAAGTCTAATGGAATGCTGTATTACTATTTTTCAAGTGAAAAAGAGCTGTGAGGGTCACCAAATGGGTTCAAGAAGTAATGGAAAAGTTTTTCTTATTTAGAGATTAACAGAACCAAAAGCCTTATGTTTGTTGTTACTACTTATTTTTCTAGTTTAATTACTAGCAAAGCCTTAGCCTTGAAACAGCTTCTAAAAACCTACTGTACACACACTGATTAAGGTCAAAACCAAACAGAATTATTAAATCAAATCCAGTTGATATTTTATGTTTCTAGGAGAAGATTCACATATATCACAATTACTTGTCTGATGGATATCAGTCTCTTTTGGTACTGGATTCTTCATTACCTCTCATCAAAATGAGGTAAATAGCAAACCCCAGAACTATTCACTTTCCAGACTGCTTACTTTGACTCCTAATGCAACTTATTCATGCAGACAGACTGAAAAGGTAAGACATACAGATAGAGAAAATGCGTGTTTTCACAAACATCTACTAGCATGGACATGGGGTGGATGCATAATCTGCAGAAACTCCAAACAAGTGGTAATAAGATCTCTGTTGCACACTACTCAACACACATTCCATACATATCATTTATGCCACAGAAAAATTAGTTTATTATTATCTTCGAGCAACCAAGAAATAGATTGTGACATCTCTTTTTGTTAACAAACAATGCAGTAAGAACACATGTAGATAACACTGTGGTACAAAACGTCTTATCTACCTTGGGCTACGTGCAGGAACTGAAGGAGAGATCTCATCACTCAAAGAATATTAATATAAGATAAAGTTCTCAGAGTTCAGGAATCACTGGAGGATCTTGTGGAAATAGTCTTCACATAGCGGGGGAGGGAGTAAGGAATGGGGACAGAAGATAACGATGGCATTTCTTATTCATATGAATTAGAAACAAATTAAATACCTTCTTTGGGATGGCTGCATTAAAGCTGAAACTTTATCATCAAAGAATTTCTTCATAGCAAATCTGTCTAGGGCCTGATCAGCGCTGTCAAAACAGAGACAGAGATACCATGTTATTCCAGTTCGGGATTATCTTGGAAATTCAGTAGGTTACTGCTTGAAATATGCCAAAACATTTGGAAGGAAAAAGAAGGAAAAGAAGGAAAAAGAAAAGAAAGCAGCACTTTACTATCAACTGTAGCACTTACAGGTCAGACAAGAATGTTTTTACCACTGACACCACCTCATTCCACACCTTAAGGCAGTTTCCTTCCTGAGGCAAGGCACCTACTCCCTTATTCAATTAACTGGATTGCATATTTCCAGCATGAATATATTGAAGTCATAATGCAAAAAATTTTAGCAAAGTCAAGCAGCTCAGGCTGCAAAAGAAGGATACTTGCCATAATTTCCTGAGAGTGCCACTGGGCATTTCTCTCTGCAAAATACAAATCTATTCCCCTTTTAAAAAAGAAGCAGCAATATTATGGAATTGAAAACCCCTACCTAGCTCTGACTGTAGTACAGCACGTGAGGTGTAAAGGATGCCGGGCTAGAGGAACATTTAAGCAGTCAAATAATTTATTCAGTATTTGATTCTTGTGCCCTGAGCTATCAAGGATAAGAATGTTTAAAATAAAAGTGTCAATCTTCGAAAAATAAATGTTTTGCATCAGACAAACACAAACTCTTCAAATGCACAATTAAGGAGCAATATATTCAGAAAAATACATTTTCTTCTGTTCTCTATCTAGAATGGCTCTTACATGGGTCTTACGCATCTGTGTGGAGGAAGGCAAGAGGGTATAGACAAAAGAAACGTTAAGTGCTAAAAATCAGTAAGAATGCTGTTAATTACATGTGCCAAGTAACATGCTATGCTGATTCTGTTGTATCTATACCAGATAAAAACAATGTATCTCTTAACAGATGTAGTTGAGAGTGATGATTAACATCAGGACATAAAAAAAGCAGAAGTTCCAAAATAATTAGACTCTGGAATGTCAAATTTTAAATTCCACATCTAGTTCAATGTAAATGAGTTCCACGGATAAAAATTGTATATATATATGCATATTAGGCTAAAAATGGAATTTATACCTTTTCCAAAAATTAATCAGAAGTTACCGATTGTCTTGATAGGGTGCTGAGTCAGGCTGTAAAGTCATGCCTTTTCTTCACAGATGTTAAAGATTATATAGTCTGTACTTAGAATATCCTTGACCCAAAAACTCTCTTCTTCACCCAACCCAACATACATCTTCATGCACACCACCACCCTGAATTTAGGCAACCCATTCGTAACTGGCTAAAGACTGCTAGTACTTTACTCGTTAAAATGGCTAATACTTTCCTTGTTAAAACAGAGTTTGCCAACTGTTACAAAAAACTCTGTTTGCCCTCGTTAAATTTGACTGCAGATTATTCATTATTCCTTCCTGAATGAGAAAACCAGGTATTTATAACACATAACCAAAAGGGGTTTGCATCATAAGGCTTCTTCACTAAGCCTAGATTTTTTGGCATGTGCATGTAGACAATTAGGAACTTTATTTAGCACGAACATCCTCAAAGTCTTCCAAGTACCGTTTCTGACACAGCAGCTGGCACCCTCAACAGCAGCACCAGCAGTAACTTCTGCTTCTGTGAGGTCGCCGTGTACCATTTTGAAGAGTCTCGATAACACTAGGGATATACAAATCCTAGCTGGGAAACTTCCCCAACCTCATTCTTACACAGAAAAGTTAAGTTTTGGACAGGAGCTGACAGACAACCAGAAATTTAAAGGAGGGCTTCCAAATTCACTTCTCCCCTGCAACCTTACTGGAGGAATCCTGAATTTGTTTGGGGTAAAAGATGACACTTTTCATCACTGGGCTTTACAATCACATCCAGGTGTTGTTCTGTTATGGCATTACTTAAATGTATTTATAGCCACGTACCACCTTTAAGGATGACAGAATATTGCAACACTGAAATCACAACACTGTACTGTACTATCCTCACTTGACAGATTTTGTCATTCACTAATTCTCAACAAAATACTATAAAATTGTGGCGATCATTGTCGCAACTACTACTTGAAGATACATGTATTTATTTTTTCAGCACATGCTGGTGTGTATAATGCACTTAATTTCTTAGTCTACCTGTTGATCAGGCTTACCAAGAGTGAATACAGATTCTTTTCCGAGAAGCTGGTTTTACTGAAATCCACGGGTAATTTGCCATCAGCCTGCAGTGATTCAGAACTTCATCCACTATAGTATTGGATCAAATCTATTACTGACAGACTGGTGTGAATTCAGAACCAAATTTGGGTTTACCATGGCCTTTACAGTGCATTTTTATTTGAATACATTTATATATGTTTATATAAAAGAGATCAAAGGAAAACAATTTGATTAAGAACCAATCAAAAAACTCCCAAACCCCCATATTTCATCCTTTTGAGGCCAGTTATCAAATTTTATCTTTGTTGATACAGATTGTCAATTGTCATTTCATAATTTGAGCACTCTAAAAGAGGCAATTAAAACCCAAGTAATCAGACACCTATTGTTTGAACTGGCTGCAAGATAAAGTCTAGATGATTTCTTGAACTGCATTTCTCACTTCGATCAACGTCCACGAATTCTGTATTCAAATATTGATTCCAGATTCTAATAACTGTTTTCCTTAAGTACTTTAAGAATAGTTTCTCAGTGATTCAAAAGAGGCAACTTGATGGATGTAGCAAATAGGTGGGTTTAATAGAATAAAGAAGAACTATAGAAAAATGGTTTCTTGCACATTTCTTCATTCATCTCGAAAGACCCTTTAGAGAATTTTCCTGAAGAATCATTGAATATTTCAGATAAGAAGGGACCTTAGAGTGTCACCTAGTCCAAACTCCTGCTGAAAGCAGGACATGAAAGCAGGCTGTTTTAAGACATGCTCCAAGACTCTTTGAAAAGAAAACTTGACCAATCTTAACTGACAAACAGTAAGCTGACAAACAGTCCTACACTTAAAAAGGCATCTTTTTTTCTGTGTTTCCTTAATCGTAAAAAACACACGATGTGCATTATTCACAACTTACCTTGCAGAAACATTGGTGAAGTGCATATATGATGATATGACTACGCCTATCCTTCCTTTTCCTCCCTGTATTAGGAAAAAGGGAATGATAACTTATTTAATTTATTACATTACTGGGTATTATTTAAGACCCATACCAAACAAAACTTTAAGACAGGAGATTCAGAGAGTCCTTTTGCTCATGCACCTCCTGTGTTGCTGGAAAGATGGTAATGATGGGCAGCAGCTTGTCTGTCTATGCAAGCTGGCTGACAAGTGACATAAAAAACATTAAGTAGGATTTCTATGTGTGTGCCTGTAAAGTCTTACTAAGAGGAAATTATTCTAAAAAAACAAATCTTGACCAGCAGTAGAAACATTGTATCAACTATTCTAATTTTATATTACTTTTTCCAAAAATCATTCAAGACAAGTCTCGACAATGTTGCAATTTCTGGCATGAAATGCTATAAAATACCTATTTTGGAAAGCTATCATAGGAGTTTCTGACAGGTTTGGGCATTTTTACCTTCCCAGCACCTGAGATTTATAATAACTACTACTTATTTTTCTATGCATAATTTAAAAAGTGTTGCAAAAGCTTTTTAAATAATTTACATGACATAAATGCAGTGCAGTTTACCAAGGGGTAATTCTCACAGATTTCAAAAAAATTTCAGTCTCTCAGCTGATACAAGTAGCTGTATCTGTCTTCGTGGCTGGAAACTTTAAAGTCATTACTGAAAGGCATTAATCAACACTATGCATTACCAATTTGTATATAAAATACCTAGGAATACTTTGCCCCCTTTTCTTTTGTCCCATGTCTGAGCCATTCTCCTGGCTGCAGTCCTGCAACTAGTAGGAATTCAATAGTGTTTCATACAACACCTGCAAGCAATTCAGGACCGGGGACTATACAACCTGACTGGAAGATAAGTTTTGGTTCCATTATCACCCTCATTCTGTTTAGAGTAACATCTCCTAGTGACAGGGACAGATTTGCCTTGAGCGTCACCAGCACAGCTACCAGCTTAGTTCTGAATTCATTTTATCGGTATTTAATTAAGGCTTCTTTTTATTTCTCTTCATTGTGAGCAAGCAAGGAGAAGTAACACTGCACAACGGTAGCTTTGCTATAAGGCACTGCAATGATGTTGGCAGTTGGAACCTGTCAGAAGTACTCAGGAGGTACTTAGTGCCCTCATTCAACCATACGACAAGTCTAAAGGGATGATCTGTGATACGTTGCCTATCCTTATCCTGCAACAAAATCCATGAATGTCACAGAACATGAAGAGCTCCTAAAGAGTTTGCAACTGAGCTGGAAAAACCTCAAGCTTCTAAATACGCTCACAGAAGTAGCACTGACCTCTGAAGGAAGCAAACTAACTTCGCTGCATGCTATACCTAGAGCAGAGGCTAGAGCCTTATTTATCATAAAAAGCTACATATAACAAGCATGCAAGGTCTTTGGATTTAAGCTTACTTAAATCAACTAAAGATTTGGCATGCTGTTTCCAACATTGAAAAAAAATCAAACTTTTTTTTTATATTTTAAAACAAGTAAGAATAAAGAACAAGGTTTTTGAAAATGAATACAAACTGATAGGCGATGTGTATCCACAAAGCTCACTTACCCTGCAATGGATCACCACCACATGTTGAGGATCATTGTTCAGCCATGACTCCATAGCCTTGCAGATGGTGCACACCTTATCAAGAGGCGGAGCATGGAGATCAGGCCACCCCACATCCATAATCTGCAATTAAACAAGTAACAGTCACAAGAGACACCTTGACTCTAATACCACATATTAAAATCTGGCTTCAAATAATTTTGACAGTGAAGAGTCTCCACATTTTTTCCAACCTCAGATAATCATGTCATTCGAATGCCGTGATGTAACTAAAATATACTTAAAGATCTCTTTAAAGGGAAGAAGGGGATTTGGGGTTTTGGGGGGTTTTTTTTGTTTGGTTGTTTTTTGAGGGGGGGTTGTTTTTTGTTTTGTTTGTTTGGTTGGTTGGTTTTTGTTTGTTTTTTGTTTTTTTTGTTTTTTGTTTTTTGTTTTTTTTAAGATACTAGTACTTTTATACAAATAAACAAACAAACAACTCCCCCCAAAACCCACCAACCACTCACAAGTGACAATGTTTCTCAAGATCTTGATTTCTTAAAGAATTTTCAATTAGAAATTCAGGTCTTTTATAACAGTAAAATATTTAGAAGGTCAAAATGAGAACAAAGAATGTTGACTGTCATGGTCCAGTATTTTGTGATTGTTTTTATTTAATTTGCAATTTATTTTCTTCATGCGCAACAGATTTGACATCTCAAAATTTTGTTCGTATTTTCTGTTCAATTTTAGTCGCTATATAATACTCAACCTATTATTATTATTATATGGATATTTTTAACCCAGTAACCATGCATATTATATGCATATTTTTTAACAAAACCAGTAACCATGAAAAACTTATATCCTTCATGATCAATAAAGCATTCAAAAGGTCAAATTAAGAGTTCTTTTAATATTTTCCTCAGATAGCATATATCCCTGCAAATCTACTGCTGTAAATATACATCTATGCTACTCTGGCCTTATAATAACTGCTGAAGAGAACTTGCTTATCATTTTTTACAACAAACAAATACAACAATTGGTGAGGAGGAACAAAAGACAAACATCAATAGCTCCCTTCCTTATGTCTCTATTGTGCAGAGAAGCAACTATGAAAAGACAGTACAAAACGGAAGTCTATATCTGAACGGAGTTCATTAGCTTCAGCTATCAGACTGTACATTACAGTATGTAACTCCTGGTATCCTACGGCTGCAGAAAGAAAGTACACTTGGAGTAAAATATGTGTCACTTAATAGGAATTCTTCAGTAGTCACAATGGGCTTCAGGTCCTGTGTGCAAAGTCTAAGAAGACAACAGGAACAGCTATGTAAAAGCACAGACCTAATAAACACAAAACAGAACTTGGGGAAAAAAATGCATGTGGGTTTTTTTATCATCTTCCAACAGTTGTTCTCTCACACCATATATTAACGCTTGCATAGCTTCAGGGCTTATCAGGTCGTTTAAGTAGTATTTAACACTAGAAAGAGAGGTATGTTATGGAAGACAACCGATACCTTTGGGTTAAGCTTGGCAAGGTCATATCTCTTTTCAGAGAGGTTTAACACCTGTTCAGAAAGAAAGAAAAAAAATATCAACCATCAAGACTTCATAATTTATGTAATAAATAGCTATATTTGAAAAACATGGTAATTACAAGAAACTACAGTGGTAAGACTTCAGGTTTGCCTACTGTTTTACTAAACTAAATTAACATTTGAAGTCAGGTGGCACTAGCAAATGTATTTTAGGTATTCAGTTATTATACAATAAAACTAAAGATGAAACTAACCACACATTTTGAAAAAGGACAATTAAAATTCTGATACATTTTATTTATTTCACATGGCTTTATTTTAGTCAGAGGTATACTGAGAGACCTGAGTACCATGCAAAATAACTGCACGGCATAAGAATTAACAAAGAAAAGTCTGGGAGGGTGGTACAGTTAAATATTTGAGTTTGAGTGCCTGACAAGAAAATATTGGTCTGTCAAAACTTCACAGGGAAGACATGGCATAACAATTTAACTATAGGTTAACCTGTGAGATCTTCCCACTCTTCTGTTAACCCATTAGACAGTAAATTATCACACACTTAGTGCTTAATAAAGAACAGTTAAAAGAGACAGACTGCTAAATGAACAACTTATATTTATATAAATAATAATTTTATAGAAATATATATAATATAGAATCATAGAATGGTTTAGGTTGGAAAGGATCTTAAAGATCACCTAGTTCCAACCCTCTTGCCATGGGCAAGGACACCTCCTGCTAGACCAGACTGCTCAAAGCCCCATCCAACCTGGCGTGGATGGGGGCTCCACAACTTCCCTGGGCAACACGTTCCACTGCCTCACCATGCTCACAGTGAAAATTTTCCTCCTGAGATGTAATCTAAATCTAACTTCTTCCACTTTGAAGCCATTACCCCTCGTCCTATCACTACATGCCCTTGTAAAAAGTCCCTCTCCAGCTTTCTTGTAGGCCCCTTTCACATACTGGAAGGCTGCTATAAGGTCTGCTCAGAGCCTTCTTGTCTCCAGGCTGAACAACCCCAACTCTCTCAGCCTGTCCTCATAGCAGAGGTGCTCTAGTCCTCCGATCATCTTTGTGGCCCTCCTCTGGACCTGCTCCAACAGGTCCACGTCCTTCTTATGCTGGGGGCTCCAGAGCTGGACGCAGTATTCCAGGTGGGGTCTCACCAGAGCAGAGTAGAGGGGCAGAATCACCTCCCTCGACCTGCTGGCCACGCTTCTTTTGATGAAGCCCAGGATATGGTTGGCCTTGTGGGCTGCGACCGCACAGTGCCGGCTCACGTTGAGCTTCTCATCTACCAACACCCCCAAGTCCCCCTCCGCAGGGCTGCTCTTGATCCATTCTCCACCCAGCCTGTATGTGTGCATGGGATTGCCTCAACCCACATGCAGGACAATAATATATGATTATATACAATCATTATATATATAAAATTTATATCTATAAAGCAGTGTAGACCAGTGTATCTGACTTTCATTTGGAATTACTTTAAATCAGTATCAATCAATAATAAAAAGCTGAAATATCAATAATCAACAACTGAAACAATGCTACTGAGGCAGATTCTCTTTTATAGTGTGGCTATGTCACATCACAATGAGTTAAGTATAGATGGCATTCACAATAATTTAAAAAGTCTCATTACACTGCCAGAATGGAATAAACAGACCATAAATATGAGAAATAGTAAATAAGAGAGATAAGTCCATTATATAGTTTACTACTACGCAAGGACAATTTAAGAACCTCTTTTCTAAAATGTATCATCCCATCTGGCATTAACCAGCACTCTCATCATCAGTCTCAGTAAAGAAACCAAGAACTAAACAGGCTAAAGAATCTACATAATTTCACTTCTAGAAGCTGGTGCCTGCAGCTCACTCATGAGGTACTTAAGTTGAATGTGCAACCCCATCATGGACACAGTGGAAGCAGGAAGACATTTTACCATCTTTAGCAAAAAGTACACTTTTTGAACAAGAAATTCACCCAGAGGAAGAAGAAACCCCCAAATTAACAAGATACCCAAGAAAACAGCTTCTATTTTAAGCTGCATAAGGTTCTGGAATCACCCATGATATTGACCATAAAGGGTACACAACTCTTTGATTGACCTCAAACCCCAAAAGAAAGCATAAAACATCTTTACATGACGAGGAACATGGTCTTTATCCCAATATATTGTTTGCATTTTAAACAGATTACTACTGAAGAGCTAAATGGCAATCAAAAATTCGTATGTGCATTTGCCCGTATTATTTTGGCTCAGGAAGATGTATCAACATTTACAATTAAGACTATAGTTATCCTTCTAGAAACATCACTGTAATTTAACAGGAATGAAGCCAGAAGAGTCTTATACAAACGACTCACAAGAAATTCTGTAATTTTCTATCAGTCTTAATATTTGCAAAACAATTTAGTGGAGAGTTGTATTTCTCAGTACACAATTCTTAAAATTAGTGTTAAAGCTACGTTAAGAGATCAATTACCTAAAATTTTCCACAGAAAAAAAAAAAGTGCTATTTAGTGAGAACTTTTTAAATTCATCTTTCTTTTTGTATTTCTGTCTAAGATCTGTTTAAAATTCCTGTGTGTCAGGACACGGCCCTGTTCATGATGGTTATTTGTCACCGGTGGATCAGATGCCAAACTGAAAGACACTGTTGTACCCAAGTCCCTATCAAGCTACAGAGTAGAGATCAAACTGAGATACTCCATGAGTCCTATCAGCGCAGAACGGAGACCAGAAGGTACAGGAACCAACATTTCACATACAACAACAAAAAAGAGGTCACAGAATCTTTAAAGAGAAGCATATGTTATAAATAGATTTCAATGGAAGAGTAACTGCATCCTTTTTAGCCTCTTTTTGGCATAGCCTAGGGTCTACTTACTTGTATTTTGGTACAAGAATGGGGAACATTAGCCTTTAGTTCTATGAAACTATAAAATCATTTAGATTTTGCCCTAAATTTTAGGGCCTCATATAAAGAACAGAAATTAAGTTAGGTAAATCAATGGGGAAAAATAAATCCTTCCTCTTTATATACAGCTGAGGGGAAACATCCCCCTTCCCATATGATTTAATCCTGAACTGGGAAGTAACTTGTACTAAGATAATATTAATTCTCTCACTCTGCTGAATGCTCAGCAACACCACAGAACAAAAATAAGGAGACCTTTTAGCTGGAGAAGAGGTCTTTATGAAGGTACTAAAGGTTCTTAGATTTGGTCTGCTCCTTGATGAGATGACCAGAAATACAAAATCTCATGTCTAAGAACAGAGACAAATAGCATGTAGCTTGCAATTTTGAAAGGAGAAAGATGTACTGTGGTCATATGACACAAAGTAGTTACTGGGGAACAATTCACCAGCCTACAGCCTGTTCCATAAAGGAGAAGACACTGGGAGAGCAAACAGGCAAAATTCTTCTACCAGGTGCGACCAAACTTGCTCGCTGACATTTGTAGCCTTGTGTTGAGTAAGGAGGAAGGTGGCCAAAACATGACATAAGCTAAAATTAAAAAATAGTTCCAACTAGTAAAGCAACAGCAACACACAAGTATTACCATATAATTTATATATGCAAGACCAAGAAAATGCACAGCAGTTATATTAGTTTCACCTAGTAACAAATATCTATATGCTAAGACTGCAGTGTAATCACTAAAATCTTTTTATAAATTGTAGCAGTGTGTTTGTGGCTTGTTTCACTTTTAAAAAAGAACTGACCATGAATTTAAACAATAAGATTTATGGTCAGATTCCTAATGCCTTTGACATAAATGAGTTACTGTTCATCAGCTGCTCTGTATGCCCCTATGTAGATACCTCTCTAACTAGGGAGCTAATTTAGAATAGTTTACTCAAAAAACTTCATTACCATTCAGTCGCTTTGGATACAAATATGTAACTGGAGTACACCAATACAGCAGCAGACAGAAAAAAGATAACTTGCTCATTTATCACTGCTTTAAATCAGCATCAGGGGAACTGCTTTGACAACCGTAAGTAATAAACACTGCAACAAAACCTGTTAGACACTGAAAAAAACATACATATTCATCTATTTTAAACACCAAAACATTCAGTTTTAGGAAATGAACATAAAATCAGACAAGTATGTAGACAAGCTTATAATGGATTTGTGTGTGTGTGTGTGTCTGTGTGTTAAAACCTCAAAGTATCTGAGCATTACTTCTCCCCTACAAGTGCAATGCATGGCAAACTTTTTAGTCAAAATAGCGTAACAAATACATTACTGATTAAGTTGATCAAAACGGTAACATAATGGTGAATTTGTTTTTGCAAACTAAGTTTTTCAGTTGACACAGCAATTGTGCCATTTAAACTGTTTCTAGTTTTCTGACAGGTGCTTACACTGTGTATTTTGAAAAAATAGCATTCACTTGGAATCGAGCCTTTGAATCTTCCAATAACGTATGCATTCCTTTGTAACCACGAGATAATTTTATCAGGGAATAAAAGAATGCTTCTTTCTATCCTTTAAATCTCCTTACTATGAAAGGTTTGGGTTTTTAAATAAACATTCGTTGCAGAAAGAATCTGTCAATGAAAATACGCTGCATGAAAGCAAATATATCAATGCACTACTGTTTCTTAGCCACTTTAAAAACTATATTTTAACAAATATATTATGGAATATTTTATCTCTCTCATTTCTTTCTTTTCTCTGTCTAATCCAGAGATTCTTAATTCATGATTAATACAAAACAGCAACAACTTAAGGATGAGAGGGAACAGCCTCAATTTGCACCAGGGTGCAGACTGGGTATCAGGAAAAATTTCATTACTGAAAGGGATATCAAACATTGGAACAGGCTGCCCAGGGAATCGATTGAGTCATCATCCCTGGAGGTATTTAAAAGATGAGTAGACATGGTGCTTAGGGACATGGTTTAGTGGTGGAGGTGGTATTAGGTTAACGGTTGGACTAGATGATCTTAAGGGTCTTTTCCAACCTAAATGATTCCATGATTCTATTCTATGACTGAAAAAGACTTTTGCTATTTTTGACATAAAAACTTGCTTGTTATAACAGCCAATTTATAAAGGCTATCAGCATTTTAAAAAAGAGGCTTTTACAACTCTATATGAATTTTGACACATCACTGGATTCTTTTGGAGTAACATCTTCACTTTTTTCACACACATACAATCAGAATAAATTGATGAAAGTACTATACACATACTACAAAAATTCAGTTCTGAAGTTCTTCTCTGTTGGAGAAAAGTCACATTTCTTCTAAGAACCAAAGGGAAGCTTTTTTTTTTAGGACAACAAAGCAGAGAAAAATCTACTGTAAGCTATGGACAGGCTTCCATCTCTCCATAAAGGACTCTTGCCTTAGACTGTCAAAGTATAATCCTCCACTGTTAGACCAAATGAGATACTTACAATTTTTTGTTTACACTCTTCGTAACAAACTGAGACTCAAACAGGAAGCAACGCACTCACCCAATTCTTTGGGTATATCATTCCCCTTCTCTATCCTCATTATCAACTGTAGTGGCTATAGTTTAACATATGCAAAAATCTGGAGGGAGAACAGCTAGGTAAGAAATGACAAATGCTGATTTGTAGTATACATTCTGCTAGCTGAGCCCCTGACCCAATGAAAGAGTAAAACTGTTCTCATCAACTTCAGCAGAACGGCTCACTTGCATACCTTTTTCGTGTTTGTTTTCTTTTTTTTTGGGGGGGTGGGGGTGGGGGGGGTGGTGTTTGCTGCTATACACATGCCTCTTGAGCAGACTGAACACGAGAAACAAAGGATAGTTTAAAAATGAGCTCTCTGGATCTATAAGCGGGCTGTGGTTTGCCAGGTTATCTTGCAAATTTGCAGAAACATACTTGGAGCAGACAACATCAAACTTTCTGACGATACCAAACTGGGAGGGGTGGCTGACACTCCAGAGGGCCGTGCTGCCATCCAGCGTGACCTGGACAGGCTGGAGTGCTGGGCAGAGAAGAACCTAATGAGGTTCAACAAGAGCAAGGGTAGGGTCCTGCACCTGAGGAGGAAGAATGCTAGGCACCAATATAGGCTAGGGGTGGACCTGCTGGAAAGCAGTTCTGAGGAGAAGGATCTGGGCGTCCTGGTAGATAGGAAATTATCCATGAGCCAGCAATGTGCCCTTGTCGCCAGGAAGGCCAATGGAATCCTGGGCTGCATAGGGAAGAGTGTGGCCAGTAGGTCGAGGGAGGTCATTCTCCCCCTCTACTCTGCACTGGTGAGGCCACAACTGCAATACTGTGTCCAGTTCTGGGCTCCCCAGCTCAAGCGGGACAGGGAACTACTGGAGAGAGTCCAGCGTAGGGCAACAAAGATGACTGGGGGACTGGAGCCCCTCCCTTATGAGGAAAGGCTGAGAGAGCTGGGACTCTTTAGCCTGGAGAAGAGAAGGCTGAGGGGAGACCTTATTCTTGCTTATAAGTATCTAAAGGGTGGGTTGAAGGAGGATGGAGCCAGGCTCTTTTCAGTGGTTCCCAGTGACAGGACGAGGGGCAGCGGGCACAAGTTGGAACATAGGAAGTTCCATTCAAACATAACAAAAAACTTCTTTACGGTGAGGGTGACAGAGCACTGGAACACGCTGCCCAGAGAGGTTGTGGAGTCCCCTTCTCTGGACATTTTCAAGACTCGCCTGGATGCAGTCCTGATTAATGTGCTCTAGGCATTCCTGCTTTAGCAGGGGAGTTGACTAGATGATCTATGGAGGTCCCTTCCAACTCTGAAAATTCCGTGATTCCATGACCAAGTCAGCCAATTTCCAAAGTACTCATTAGAATACAAATAAATAAATAGAACAAAACTAAAACAAAACCAAAAAAACCCTACAGATCCAAACTTCGCAAGAGAAACTGACTGCAATCCCACTTAGAGAGAAGGCACCTTAAGCAAGACTTAGCATATATCAGATTTTTGGTAATACAGACAGATATTTAGTGAGATTTAACTGGACTGAGACTACAAGCTTATTTCACAAATACCAAAACAGTGCCATCGCATGGGAAAGGCCACTGAGAATGGGTGAATTTGAACCAGTAAAGCTTTACATACAGGTCACCTTCAAACTATTACTATCTTGTGCCTTGCATGCTACCAATGCCTGATGAAAGGAAAGCTGCAAGTAGGTGGCATGCTGAGGACGTCGGACCACATTACAAGTATTACAAGTGCATCTTGAGGACAATAGCTGGTTCATAATGCATCTATGACACCTCGGTTTGTGAGCAAAAGATAATGTATTTAAATCATTAGGTGGAATCTCTCCAGAAACTGATTTCCACTATGAGTCAAGTTCATGCTCCTGAAGCCGTGGATTTGATTCTAATAGTTTTACACACGCTAATTAAAAAGACAGTAGAAGAAAAAAGCAAACAAAACATTGGCCCTGTTTTAAATCCACCTTCACGGAAAAAGATGAGACAATACATGCCGTAAGGTTTATATACACTAGCCAGAAAACAGCACAGGAGATTAACAGTTTGAGTCATCATTTAAAAAAAAATATAAATTCTGCACACAGAGCTCATTATAGATTTGCTTACAACTTAATTTCCTGTAGAAAACTAAACAGCAGGAAAAAAAATGCATCTAAATCAAGTTAATGAGAAAGAGCTGGATAGAACACACAAACAGCAACTCTACTTTTATATGTTGTTTCACAATACATAGTACAGACAGCCAAGACATGATGGTGAGAGACCATCGCATACCTGAGCTGAGGACCCAGATTTAGCTGGCTGCTAGAAAAAAAATGAACACACTCCACATTGCAGGACATGTATGTTTTTTAAAAGCATGCTTTGGACAATGAAACTAGTCAGTGCAATTATTCTACAGCATTTAACTGTGTGCTATCACAACAGAGACTGCAGTGTCACCAGCAGAAAAATGCTTTTAATATCTGTCCTTGCCTAACAGCTTAAAACACTACTGAAAATCTTGCTCCTGCTTGCAAAGCTGCAAAGAGGCTTTAGATGAGTGACTTTTGGTTTAGAATGGTGGATGTGGATCTACAAGTGATCTTCCTGCAGGACAGAAGATGAGGTATCACGGAAGACTGACCCTACACATACCAAGTAATTATCCCCATGTTTGGATTTGAGCATTCGGGTTACATCTTGTAGATTGTGGAGGTAAGTTTCCTCAGAACAGCTAGCAGGGAAGGATACAGCAATGATCCGCTCTGTGATGTAAGTGAGGTCAAGTTCATAGCCTTCCTCCATAATGGGATCAAAGTCTGCACTTCTGTGAAGAAATTAGATGGGGCAGTTCAGGGCAAAGCAGGTGAGAACAAACAGCACATTAACGAGAAAAAACTGCAACTTGGACTCATACAGTCAAGCATCTGATGTTTCCAATATTTTCATTACAGTTACAACTTATTAAACGCCTACAGAGCTCAAATTGTTCAGTTCAGTACACAAATGGAGTTAGCCAAGCATCAGAATTCTTCACATCAAAACTATAGTGAAAAAATCTCTGCAACTAATAACGTAGAAAAGCAGTAAAATGAAGCAACTTTGACAAACACTAGTGCAACAAATTCGGGAGTTAAATAGAAAACATACAGGTATTTATGTCTGCACAAGTTTCTTTTTCTGTAGAATTCTGCAAATGCTTTACAAATTGGCAGATTCACCAGTGATTTGTAAAACATTGCAGACAGATACCATCTTGAAATCTGCTCTGAGTAACGCTGAAGTGAATCCAAAACCAGTCCCCAAACTGCAATAGACATCAATGTAAGGCAATTAATCTCACAGGTTAGCCTACAGATACTGTTTACTCTAACTTCTCCTTCTTTTCCAGCTTGAGGGAGCAACCAGGTATCTTACCTTGTCCTTTTGAAGATTACAGTCATTAAGTTAAAAGTAAGCTCAGCAAATATGCCCAGTTGTTTTCTCAGACAGGGACTGTAAAAATGGTCCTTGCATAGCAGGACATGTCTTGCAGAAGACTGAAATCACAGAAATCACAACCACAAATAACAAAACCTAAACCACCACAGCATTATATGACACTACTACACAAAATATGAAAGAAATACTTGCCGTGATCCTTTGTCACAACTGAAAGGGGAGTTCTTCGAAGCACTGCTGGAATTCTGGAACAAAGAAAGCAGAGTAGTCAATCCGGTACCTTCCTTGCTGCCACTGATGTCAATGTTCCTGCCTTTTTTCCTCATTTATTATGTCCATACTGTGGAAAACTATCTCAACAATACGATAAGGATCCTGTCTTACGTTTTGACTGCAAACACTGTGGTTGTGGCCAGGTTATGTCCAACTCTTCATACAGCCTCACTACTACCTCTTCCAACTCACTACTGCCAGAGAAGGACTGGTTGTCTTTTGTGCTCTTCTTGGTAACTGCATTAAGATTAGAGAAAACATTCAATGGACTTCTGAGAAGATGAAGCTTGAATCTCTGTATAAACCTGCAAAAGTAAGTTCCTCTCAAGTGATTCTCTCATGACAACACTGAAAAATTTATTCCAGTATCAGAGTTCTGGGAGTTTGAAGAAAAGCCTGAGCTGCAATGGTTTTGCTTACTGTGTCTTTTGTAGTTCCATTTGTTCAGTAATAGTAACCATGCATTAAAAATTGTCAAAATGTTCTCCCCCATGAACCTTAGTAATAGAATTTTTCTCACATAATTTTAGCTGTCTTACAATTAAGCTCTAGTGTGATAATCACCCAAGCTTTCTGTAATGGAAAGAAACAGAGACACCTAGAGGGGGAAGTATCTCTTCCTTCCAGGCTAGGTTTTTAGAAAAAGACAGCTGTTACTAAAATAACATTAAATAAAACTAAACAGTTATTTTTACTTTACATTTTGATATATCTTTTTATACAGAAAATCAGAAGTTCAATTTAATATCATGTATCAGTAACTCCATAAGAGAAAGAGTATTCACTCATCTTCTGGCCCTGAATTTATACTTACTATACAGAAATATGCAGAGAAAAGCTTATTTAGATGAAGGGTAAGAGCAGGAAAGCTGATAAAACCCTATCTATTTTGGGTACACACATGAGAAATATTCCCAAACCAAATCTGTGTTCAAATGGAAGAGGCCTTAGAACTTTCAAAACAGTGATGCTGTATATCAAAATCTGGCAATAGCTAGGACACACACAAGTATGCAAGTGGCACTTTTCCTTCCAAAATTTCTGGAAATAAGCTGTTCTGACAAATTTTAAAGCACACCTAATGGCATAAGGTGCACCTCACCTAAGTGCTTGGTCCCAGTTCCACTAGCTCCTATCTTTACTTAGGCAACAGAAAATGAGGAAATTTTATGGGATTTTCAGCTTCTTTTTCCTCAATCCTTTCTTTTGATTTTCAAGGCTGTAGGTAATACACCATGGCTGCCAAAACAAATAAATAACTAATAACTGAAATTCAAGAAAAAGCTTTTAGCATGTTTTGTTTTGATAACTAGAAAGCAATTAGTGAAACATGCCTCTCCCTTCACTTCCCCGGTCTCTGTTGGTCACACAGATGCACCCATTGCTTAAGGAGTACTTCCACCATTTTAAAATAAATGTTATGACTAAACCTCCATGTAACCTGAATAATTAGTCTCAGTGGCTTCCTCCAGTAAGAAAACAAGTGATAAAAATCATTCTCTACTGCACACTGTTGTAGCATATAAACTAGCATATAACGTAGTAGCATGCATCATATAAGCATATGAACAATAACATAATGCAAATCACTGGCAGAAAAAAACCCTGTTAGTGAGATCTATATTTACTGTATGCATGTCGTGTCTACCTACTGAAATGCACAGTACCATATACCCTTTCTGCTCTGTGTATAAAAATAGATAAACCTGACAATTTCCACAATTCAACAGCTGGTACAACTTAAAACAGCAATTACTAGTGCTGTTTGAAAAGAAATTTTCTTCAAGTACCATAATACGGTTTAAAACACTAGCTGATTGGTTGCACATAGGAAAATATAAATATATCAGTTTAAAAGGACTCTTCTGAAATCTCATCTGGGTAACACGTTTCATTGCATGGTCTCGAATAGCTGCAATGCTCTTCAGTCTGTCATTATGGGTATGCTTTTATACAAATTCTGGACAGCTCCCAAAATCAACAGAATCCTACCATCTTCAAAAAATATTTTGATTCAGACCATGAAACTTCCCATTGCCTATCTATGGTGCACGGTACTACTAAATTTTACTTAACCCTTCATAAGGTCAAGATCACCTTGCACATTATATGATGACTACAGTCAATGACTTGTTGGCAAATGGACAAAGTCAAGGACACATCTCCATTTTTCTGCATGCCCTCTAGATTATAGTCACTTCCTCCTCTCTTCCATGGCTTAATTATCTTGTAGCTAGCTATAATTTTTTTTCTTCAGTTTTTCTTTTTACTGTTTTGTTTACTAATTATCAATGACTACACCACTAACTTTTCCCCTCACAGCTAAAATATTTAGCAAAATCCAACAGATGTAATACATGACTTACTACAGAGGCAAAATGGTTACTGAAAAAGCTTTTTAAAGGTTAGATGAAACACATACTATATATGAACACAGCCCTACAATGTGTTTTCAAACACAGGCAGAAGCTGTTACAGCATTTCTCACAACAGGCAATCTGTAAACATGAGCCATATCTTACCATGCTCCTGACTGAATTCAGGTTTAATAGCCAATTAAAACCAATCTTGAACTTCTGTGACTGCCTCTCTTTGTTCCAACATCTTGGTGTGGTTTAAGGGTCATTTCACTACTACAAAAGAGATTCTTCTTCATTCTGGATCAAGTCATACACACATACCAGCAGAATAAGAGTTTCACCAAGCACAGGATTCAATAGCACAGGGCAGACTATCCATAAAGGCAAATCATCTCCATCCAAGTAAAAAACCCCACTATTTTCTGCCTTGCTGCACACTGGAGGGATAATGGCAAAACACTTGGCTAACCTTCCAAGACAGCAAATGCCATCTGGCATCTCCCAGGATGGACAACTACACAGAAAATCTTGCAAAACTAGATACGATTTTCATTTCCTGTCAACCAACAGCAATAGAGAAGATGAAGGGGAACACAGAATAATGGCTCAAAACGGGGTATATAACCACACCTGGCTAAAAATTTAGAACTGTAACTACGACAGACCCAGTGGAACTAGCGCTTGATTTGTTGCCAGTAGGAAAGACCACCCTGAGATTTTTCTTCCTTGAGCTTCTCCCTGCAATTCTTGTTCCCCTCCTTCCCTGGGCCTGCCTAGCAATGCAGACAGTATAACCAGTCATTTGAGAAGCAGAGTTTTGAAAAAAGAAAACACCTCCCATTCACCTATTCAGTTTTAAGGAATTTATAAAAATTCCCAAACGAACAAATCAATCCCAAACAGTAACACATAAAAGTTACCCTATGTAAACAAGTGCAAAGAGCCTTTTGGTCAGACAAATACAGCTCCAGTTGTTGTATGAAGGCCAGCAGGGGGAAGCAATTGCTTCTCAAAAGACAACTGTCTTCTCTCCAGCCACAGAATTGTATTAACGAGCAAATTCATTGCATCCAAGGTACTGCATCATTGCCCTTTTCCAGTGAAAACTCAAGCCATGCAACTCTTTCCTTTGACATCCTCCTTACTGTTTCTTTTACCATCTTTGGCTCCTACATCTAGTCCTGGGCACACTGCAGAGCTTGTTATCTCAACTTTCTCAAAAATGCAGTCCTCGGAGGAGACATCCCAGAGTCCAGTACAGCCTAGGCATGACACAGAAGCTAAGAAACAGGCCCATATTTAATTATACAGAATTTTCACCAGGTCACAACAGTCACTAGAAGGTAAGTTTCCCAGGACAGACTGCTGCCAATGGAAGCACAGGTCAAGACAGTAATTAAAGCACAGCTTGGACAAAACAGGCTTTTGAGATCAGTCCTGTTTATTCACTTTCCTCTGACACCAAAGAAGGTGAACCTGCTTATGGACTACCTAGTCTGTCTCAGATAGCAAGCTCGTGCTGTCCCAGGCAGCAGGCTGCATCTCATACCTTTACAATCTCTTTTTCAGTCCCTCCACAGCTTCAGAGCAAAAACATGACACTAATACAGGCCATCTCACACAGTGTGGCACTGAGGCATCATCGAGACACCTTCTGCACTAGTCCAGAAACAGAAGGAATAAGACATAACCTCTCAGCTAAGCCTGCATCCTCTCACCTATGACAAAAGGCTGCCTCTCAGGAAAAGAAATGGGGACAATGAAGTAAAAAATAATGCCTCTGAAAAAGAAAAAAAAAAATCGTATCTGTAAAAAAATTGCTTCTCTCAGCAGGATGATCATCCTCAACCTTTCCAAGAACTGAATAAGGGAACCTGGGTTACAGCTAGTAGGCTTACACACTTCATAGGATAAAGTCCTCTGCAGGGACAGAGGGTGAAGGGAGATTAGTTTTGCCCCAGATAAATTCATTTGCATTTTGTCAGTACGCTGATTTACTATCTTTTAGATGACAGCTCTGGAAGGAAAAGAAAAAAATATCAAAAACCTAGTATGTAAACTGCTAGTTTCCAATATCAAAGTAAAACTAGACATGTGGGCCACATGGGCTTCGAAACACCAGGTGGGATAACAACTTACCCGCTCCAAGACTAGAATCAAAGGCAGCCTAATGAAGCCAAATAAAAAAAATCATTCAGTAGCCTTTCCCAAGGCCCTGTTCCTGGCATCGACTTATAATATAATAATACCATATTTCCTTAAAAGCAATCTCAGCAGAATATAAGAACTACTGGTTTCAAGGACCTGGTTGTTTTAACCAGCTGAGACAGCTGTACATCAACTATATGCTCCTCCGAGGAATAGCACTACTGAAAACTCATGGCTCCAGGATATGACATGCATTCACACAGCTCATCTATTTCTCTCCTGGGCTCCTTCTTGAATGGGAACATTAACAAGTGTAAGGATCAGTGAGCAGAAACTACAACTATTAGAAATGTAAATCAATGAGTAAACTGTGACTTAAAAGTACCAGGACATATTTTGAAAGAATGACATGGATCTATTTGGGATATAAATATTTTACTTGTGCCTATTTTTAATGTTGATATAAGCATCAGAAACTTGGTTCGCCAATCTGTCATAGAATTGCATGCATTTTACAGAGCTTTTAATTAGCTTATGAAACTTTTTTCCACACAATTGTTCACCATTCAAACAGCCACCAATAAGAATATGAATAGAGAGACTGATCAGCAGGAGACCTGAATGCATTTTAACCAAATTTGTGATGGTATTTTCATTCCCCAAGCCATGGGTAGGAGTCAGAAGAAATTCTCTAACCTATTCTAAGGCACACTGTAACAGTTCTATACACTCTGCGGTACTGCAGAAAAGACAGGACAATGAACTACACTGATCGTTGGACTGTTCCACCATGGTAATTCCTACTGACACAGTAGCTGCTTTTAGAAGCTACAGTGAAACACATGTCTGGATGTCTTGGATGAGAACCAAAATTTGCATAATCTTTTGGCCTCTGGCTTTAGAATGATTCCTAAAGTGGAAAACAAAGATTCATGCCTTGTGAATACAAATGTGTCTATGTTGCTGTCTATTCCTGCAGTAAATATTAAAAAATTAATAAAAAAAAATCTTTTTTGGAGTTGACTCGCTGCAGAAGAGACTTAGTATTTCTACTGCAAACAGCTATTTGTTTGACTGTACATTTTATTTGCGTTCTGTATACTGTGTTCTGTAAAAATAATGATCTATTCCCCTGTGTAGTGTAACAGCAAGAGTCCAGACAGATGTGCCTCTTGCAAGTAGCAGTGTCTGCAGAAGTTATAAATCCCAGCTTGCTGTCTCCCTGCCAAAAACTACCCTGACTCTTAGCTGCTGGCAAAGCTGCTCCCATGATTGTTCCCTACACCACTTCAGTCAAGACGGGCCAGGCTCCCCCCTAAACAAGTTAACTGTAGGGCTCATCTTTATCAAGTTTGTGGGGTACCTGGGTACGAAGTTCCATCTACCGATATGCCAGGGCAACAAGGAACTAACCGGGGCAGGAAGATCATCTTCCAACTCACTTAGATTCAGAAAAGCGGCCCTGTTCACAGTCTGAAAGTTCCTGGTACAGCTGGGGCTTCCATTCATCCTTTTCTCTTCTTTTAAAAAATTGAGATTTATAACATAACAAATTTTTGCTACTAAGGGCTCCTTAGGAGAGAATACTGAATGCGTGTAAAGTCCATACTCAAGTGAGAATGAGGCACAATTGATGTTTTACTTCATATACAATTTTACAGATACACACATTCACATTTGGAAAACCATAATATTTCTGAAGCCTTAGTTCTACAATGTCTCAAGACTAGGAGTTCACACCAAGCTTCGTGAGGCTAGCACCTAGCCCTAACCAGTGATGTGTAACACTGTCTCTTGCACACACAGAACAAGAGCACATCTTCCTGGGTGAGTCAGAGTTCTGTCAACGCTTGAATGGCTGTGTTCCACTGCAAACCTATGGGGAAACTTACTACGTCCATATTTAAGTAGTACCATGTTAAGTGTTAGGCAAGGAATTTACCTCAACTAACTAAAATAATACATGTACTCCAGCTCCTGTTGTAGCATAGTTTCATAATTACTCCACAGCTTTTAAACAGCTTCCCGAATATTATCCACAGGCAATGCAATTAAGCACAACAGACAGAGCAGAGTGCAAAGGTTTCTGTACTAATTCACATCTACCACGTTACGAGGCTCTGTAGAAGTCCTGTACAGCATGACTCAAGTAGCACCTAATGCAAAGGTCCTGTACGTATTTGCTCTACCTCCTAACTCCATAAAAAGATACAGTGACGTCCACAGTGGAAAGAAAAAACATGGTAGCAGAGGGAAAGACTTCAGAAGCAGATCTCCCAAGTTTCTCTGATCTAGTTAAGATGCAAGAGATCAAAACTGAAGCAAAATTTCATCACAAATTTAGCACCCTATTAACTAACAGAAAATTACATGCATGCAATTCTTGGCTAGAAAGTGACAGAATCACTTCTGCCAGTTTTTAGTTGAAACAAGAAGCCTCATTTATTTGTTTTTAATATGTTAATATTAAGAATAAAATAAGATTCCAGTCCATAAGGAAGCCCTCTAAATGTAAGACAATGCACTGCAAACAAGAAGCCTCATTTATTTGTTTTTAATATGTTAATATTAAGAATAAAATAAGATTCCAGTCCATAAGGAAGCCCTCTAAATGTAAGACAATGCACTGCAAACAACTGCAAACTTCTTGAGCTCAGAGCTATCCCAAACATTAGAATTAAGCTAACAGAACTTTGGTTCTGACACTACCTAGAATTGAAGCCAAACTCTCTTTGTTGATGTTACATAGCTTTCCTATAAAGCAGTAAGAGCTGATGCTAGAAATATTCCGTTAGCAGTCACATTGCTAGGAAAGCGCAAGAGAGCTTTTCTTTCCTGGACCAGATGCCATGCAACAAGATGCAAAGGCCAGAGAGGAAGGGAGAAGAAATCCCAGAGCCAAAAAAGAGTCAGGCAGGTTAAAGCAGTCTCTTCCAATTTAGTTAATAAACCAAAAGGAGACCAAACACGGCACAAATTTAGAAGGAAGAGAAGGCAGGAAGACAAGGAATGCATCTCCCATTAGCACCACACAGACAGGACGTGTGCTGCAGTCAAGGGTCACAGAACCAGAACTGCAAAAGCCTCATCCAGGCAGTGGCTACAAGTAGCCCTACTGTCTGGAGATGAATCCCCCAGCCTTGTAGATTTACACCTCCTCTTTTCCAAACAGGAACAGGTGTTCCAACCACTGTGTTTCAGTTCGGAACTTTCTTCTATTTCCCAATGACCCCTGCCCCTCACCCGTGTCATCCTTTGCTCCTGGGGTATACTGGTCCATGGAAAGTAACTACCAAAAATTTCAGGAAACTTGCTAATGGTCAAATAATAAGGAATGCAAAACATAACAGGACAAAAGGCACAACTGAAAAAGCATTGCTTTCCATTAAAGCTGCCTTCAAAATGGCTGTGCATGAGCTACTACATGTACAGAAAAACCCACCAAAACATATGACCTTGGCCAGTGTAATAAGCAACCAGTACAAAGAGAAAAACCCCTGTAGTCAGATGTAGCACAATGAAGCTAAAACCTTCCAAGCAACAATAAAAAATGATCTGCAATTATTTTCCTCACAGTGTATCTCATTATTTTGCTTCACGTTTGTTACACTAGAAGCAGCTGTCAAAACTAATTACTTGCATGCAGATAACTAAGAAGTTTGCTCTATTCTCATTTTTTAATTTTAGTTAATTTGTCTAGTTAAGGAAGAGAAGAGTGAAGTGAAGAGAGAAACAATCTTGTTACTAGACATTTAGCTGGTTTCAATATCAAATATATTCTAGCAATTCAGGAATAATTGTAAGTTTACTGGGACAGTGTGGATAATAGCATGGATCCAACCACAGAGATGACTTCGGCTGTACAAAAACATTTATTGCCATCCCAAGTCAACAAACTATACTGCTAATACAAATGCAGCCTCTGTGAAGGTCTCCTGCCTATATAGGTAGTCAAGGATCAGAACTGTTCACACCCTGTACAGAGTGGCACCAGCAGAAGCCTGCAGCACTGAACCACGGACAACAAAACAAATGCAACACACACAAGACTAACACTGTGATGCTCCTTTATTGCAATAGAAAGCTGCTCTTGAATTGAACAATGAATCAGCAAAGACCATATGCATTTTGCAAGTCCTTCCCTCTGCCCCTTTTTAAATGTTAACTTCATCTTTACAGTGGTGAATCAAATACCTGCATCACAGTTGCCTACTAACAGATAACCATAGGCATCTCCCATGATTTATTTAGAAATCAAAGAAATTTGGTATCTCTGATGAAAGGCAACTGC
Source organism: Burhinus oedicnemus (assembly GCA_008921705.1). Lineage (NCBI taxonomy): Eukaryota > Metazoa > Chordata > Aves > Charadriiformes > Burhinidae > Burhinus > Burhinus oedicnemus. The sequence goes on from VFFE01008976.1 coordinate 1,587,805, forward strand.
AAAGGACTTTAAAAAGTCTTTTCTTCTTTGTCTTACTTATTTCACAGAAATTGTGCTAAAAGTATACTCATAAGTGCTTTCGGTATTGAAATGTGCAATACTTCTCATTTGCAGAAATTTCTACATCACTTAGAAGACTGGGTTCTATTGCACTTCAATAAATTTATTTAATAATACTTCTACCAATATTACTACAGCAGCAATGATAATAAAGGGTTGGGAAGGGGCATTTAATTTGTTTTGTAAATAACATGGCACAGTAACCTCAACAACTAAAGGCTAAAAGATCAATTGCATATTGACCATAATACTAGAACTAATATTCTTCCTGATGAAAAAAAAAAATCTCTTGAATTTCTGAACTCCTCTGAATATAATCAGTCTCTGAATATTTTAATATTTCTCTTTACTTCTCCTCTGCTTGATTTAGAAATAAGGAACACAGAGTCATGTTATTGTTCCTGGATAAACTTGGTGGGAAAAAACACCACTAATTATCCTAATCAAAGGCTAATTTCACAGAGTATAGAAAGCAAAGTGCATGCTTTGAAAATGGCTAGCAATGAACGCTTTATGAAGATGTCATAAAAATAAGCAGCCACAGACAGGAAAATAAATCAGGCCAAGTAAAGCAAAAAGAAATAAATAAAATGGAATTACTTACAGTTCTGGTTACATGATTTTTAATGGCCTTAGAGTTATTAGTCTGCAAAAGGAGAAAAGTTAACAAAACTGACTTTACTTTTCCAGATAGTTTAACTATATTCTAAGAAATCCCCTCCTAACGTACACACTCAACAAATATATCATTCAGAAGTACATATACATTCTACAGTACTAATAACCAAACTATCTTTCCAACAGATATGGAAAACAAATTGATCCTGTGTATTCAGGTCTTGAAAGCCAGCACTCAGCTACTGATGGTGCTTAATCTAAGTTACAATATACATGGAGATGTATTCTCTTTTGCATTTTTTCCCAATCTCTCATTTTATGCTTTTTCATGAAAACAGACAAATAGCATGAGTATTGATACAGTGAACTGCCTAGGATTTTCTTTAAGCCCTGTGTAAAATCTCTGTTCAAGGCTTTAAAACACGCTAAATTACCTGTGGAGGTTTAAAATAAGCCTTTTAAAATAAATGAGCCAATCCATTACTACAAAAACCTAACATGAATCACCAGAAGCACAACCTCCCATCAGTACATGCTTTTTTATTGATGACTACAATCAGCATGAAATCAAGGTAATGTAATGGGGAAGTACAATGGTAAAACTGGGTAAAAAAACCTCAAGATGCTTGCTTAAGGCTTCAAGAAAGTCAAGATTTGGCATTTCTCAAGAGAATGTAACCTAGATTAAGGATTATACCATTTGGAATTATTATGGGAGAATAATAGAAGTATTTCAACCTTGAAAAACACTCAAAATGAGAAAACTAAGTAACACTAGAATTAAGTCAGTGCTGTAGTTTAGGTAAGACTGCACCAAACTTCAGTGTCCCCCACTCCACAAGTCTGCAAATAGTCCATTGTGCATAGAGCAATACCTGAAGTTCAACTGCATAAAAACATTGCCTCAAAAGACAATTTCAAATTCTGTGCAAAAATCAACAAGGTTTTGCTCAGAAGACATTAAAGCTAAATTGTAGCAAGCTCATTGCTGCTGTAGCAACAGCGTTATCATTATAGCTAACATCCCATCTGCATCTTTACCCTGCAGCATGCAAAATCATTTCACAATCTGGAAAATCTTGCACGCAAATTTTCTACGGAACAGGAATTACTGAAATATATCCACCACTGAAATATAGACACCTCTGGAATAAAACACAGCAGCCATTAAAACAGCACTCTGCAACACTTCGCAAGAGTTTAGGATAAGAAGTGCAAACCTTATGCAAATCAAACTTAATATTTATCTTGTATATTTAAAGCATAAATTAAAAGAGGCAGGAAAGGAACACGTAAAAATGCATGATGGAACGTGCTTTTCCCCTTCATAATTTTCACTGGCACATTACCACATATGGACCAACTGACAGGTAAGAGAGTAACTGGTGATATACAAACACCTGTATCACTATAACCTTAGTTACTACTATTTCAGAGTCTTAGGACACTCACTGCTACTTAGCAGAAATAGACCCATATAGGAAAAAGCAAAACACACAAAATACAGTTTCTGGATTCACCTGGGGGTCTCTGTACAAAGAGACTTCGTGGGCTCCATAAGCAGACCGCTTCAGAAAATGCACCACCTGTTTTGCTCTTCACCAGAAAGTTCATACACAAGCTGAACTGAGCATCTACCGTTCCAGAAACTATGCAGCCTATTTGTGTTACTGCATATAAAATAGAGACATAAATGAGGTTTACACCTAACATTTGCCAGTTCAAAGGGATTTTTTCCTTGTATTGCTCAGTTTAGCACTGGATTCATGTAGTCTGAGAACTTTCCAGGATAACTAGTAGATGGAACATGGAATAAGCAGCAAGAATATCCTTTTCTCCTCATTCTTTTTTAATGTTTTGAATTTGCTCTCCAGCTTGTCAAGCCCCTACTGAAATGCCTCATATTCTCTCACTTTGCTAGAAGCAACAGCTTTTTCCACCTTACTACACAGAGGGAACACAGAGTGCTAGAAGAAAAGGGCTTGACATAACTATCTCAACTAGCAGGATCACACTTTTCCTTCCGACTTAAGGGAAAGAGTGCTGAAATGAGTTGTGGTGAAAAAGCCATCTCAGGTAAATATATGTGTTTGTACATACATGGGTGTATACGCACGCATATATATATACACATACACACAGTAAGTAGATGCCCAGTATCTAACCCCTTTCTTTCAAAACTTGTCCACCTAAGGATATGCACTCCAGTCTCCATACGCTCCCTGCACAGCTTTAAAATGGTTGCCCCCAAGCCAAATACTGCTGCTCCTGCTACCTATTTATCAACTCCAGGATTAAAATTACAAATAAAACTCTGCAGTGGCTAACTACTGTGGTACACTTATTTAAGAAGTAGAAGATCCAGCTTCAAGTCTCTGATTGGACATAAATGAAGGGGGCCTTTGAAAGTATATTCTAATATCCAAGCTAAAGATCTTAACCAAGACTTTCAGTCACATTCAGATGGACGAGCTACATCTCAAATTTCTAAAGGTTTTAGTGAAAGCTTGACATTTCTTCTTGAAACTTCATCATTACTTTCTACATTGGCATGGGGTGACCACTCTAAGACATAGCTGTGCCAATTACAAATCTTCCTGTCTTTAATTCCTAAAAGAGAAAAAGGAAAAGAGATGGCAAAGAAGCCAGGCTGACATAAGTCTATGGGACATCCGGGTGAAAAAAGTAAAGCAAATAAAAGCAAACAAAAAATTCTAACCAGAATAGCCGAATTTACTGATCTTGCAAACTCCATGAAAAAAACTGTGAGAATCCTCTCCTCCCTCCTTCCCTACTTCTACAGGGACATCAATCCTATTCCCTGCATGCCTGGTGTTTCCAGTTCCTGAGTTCTCTCCCAGCCCTCTCTCCCAGGCGGAAGACACACTGATGTAGGCAAAAGATCTGCTACCTCACACAGAAGACATCACTGTACCTTACAATATCTCATCACATCTCATTGTGGGGGTGTTTTTTCCTAATACTACCTGTAAAAGGAAGAGAAACACTACTATTCTCCACCGGGAAACTGTGACCTGTATTAAGAGAATTACTTTCCCAGTGTAAAACTAGAAATCAGAGACAACAGGAGATTAGATGCCTCCCACATCTCATTAGCCCCATGTGCACCCATTACACTTTGACCCAATACAACGTACTGAACACTATGGTGACAGTGTATTATAGCTAATGTGCATTACTTGTGCATCTCACCAATCATCATATTTCAAGAATATCAAACATAGCAAAACATTCTTGTCTGCACCCTCCCATAAAGCCAGTTCAAAGGAAATTAGAGTCACATGGTTAGAAATAAAAACCACTTTGTTATGGAAGGAGGAAAAATCATTGCAAAAAAATTGTCCCACCTCCCCCCTCCTGCCATCACAGAAGAAAACCATCACAGATTCCTGCCAATGGCCCCCTAAAAAGGCCTTTCTGAAGGAATAATAAAATCAGTAAGTCAAAGAAGATAAAATGACACTGCTACTTCAAAAAAAAAAAAGTTATACTCCTTTTAGTAATTACAAACAAGGAACACACATCAGCCCTTAAATGAATGCCACATGAGATGCTCTACCCCTTCTGTTCATTCAAGACAGATAGTTTCTTCACCTCTGTTAGCATTTTGCTAGGGCTATCTTCACAGAATCACAGGGGTTGGAACGGGCCTCTGGAGATCATCTAGTCCAACCCCCCTGCCAGAGGAGGTTGCACAGGATGGCATCCAGGTGGGTTTTGAATGTCTGCAGAGTCAGACACTCCACCACCTCTCTGGGCAGCCTGTTCCAGTGCTCTGTCACCCTCAAAGGAAAGAAGTTCTGATATAGGATGTATTTTAGAAAATGAATGACAAACGTAGTTTAGGGATAAACTAGTAAATAAAGTTAAATTATAGCACACTATACTGTGTACTTAGCCAAAAGATAACATGAACTTAAAAAGCTGCTAAGCTATGAAAACAGAGACGGAGGCCCAAGGATGGGAAGAACTGAGAACATGAACCTACAAGATATAGGATGGTTTATCACACGAATGATTAAACCGAGCTCAAAGACTATGTGATAAATGGCAGATAGGGGAGCTAACAAGCAAGTTAACCAGGAGAAACCAGTATTGTGGCTTAACAATGCTACAATTTGGGAAAGGTGAAAAGTTGACAACGAGGAAGACTGCCAGCCTTCATCCAGAAGACCCCCGAAGAAGACCACCAGATAAGACTGCGCCTGTGCAAAGAGGAGTGACCTTTATGATAATTAGTTCTTGAAAGATACCACCTACTCTTGGGAAAGATTTACCTGTTCATGAATACGTATGAGATACTGACATTTAAGATGTAACCTAAAGAAGCTTGGGTGTGCACGATAGGTGGAACGATCCCCCGTGCACCCAGCGCTGTAATAAAGAATGCCTGCTTTCTAAAACTTCAAATTAAGTCTTAGAGAGTGTATTTTAACCGGCTTTTCAGTATCAGTTCCTCTTCATGTTTAGATGGAACTTCTATGGTCAAGTTTGTGCGTGTTACCTCTTGTCCTGTCACTGGGCACCACTGAAAAAAGACTGGTCCCATCCTCCTGGAACCCTCCCTTTAAGTATTTATAAGCATGGATAAGATCCCCCCTCAGTCTTCTCTTCTCCAGACTAAAAAGACCCAAGTCTCTCAGCCTTTCCTCATAAGAAAGATGTTCCAGTCCCCTAATCATCTTCGTAGCCCTTTACTGTACCCTGAAAAGCAAAATCTTGTCTTGAAACCTTCTCATTTGGATTCCACTTTAAAGACACCCAGAAAACAATGAACTCCAACTTCCCTCCCTTCCTCCCCCAAATCTGCCAGGTAGTACTGTGACATTTCTCCAAGAAACAGACTTAAGTTTCAACCTCTCCAGCATTTAATGATATTAAGTGAGAAGAATCAAAAGCAAGTTCACATATAACACTTCTGCCACACACACTTACACGCAAGTACTAAATTTTTGAGCCAATGTGAAAAGCATTAACCTAAAGCATATTAAACCACCATGATTTCACAGAATCGCAGAATGGTTTGGGTTGGAAGGGATCTTAAAGATCCTCTAGTTAAAACCCCTCTACCATGGGCAGGGAGGGCGGGAGCACCTCTCCTAAGAAGACAGGCTGAGAGAGTTGGAGTTTTTCAGCCTGGAGAACAGAAGGCTCTGGGGAGACCTTATAGCAGCCTTCCACTACTTAAAGGAGGCCTTCAGGAAAGATGGGGAGGGACTCTTTATCAGGGAGCATAGTGATAAGACAAAGGGTAATGGCTTTGAACTGGAAGAGGGTAGTTTCAGATTAGATCTCAGGAAGAAATTTTTCACTATGAGGGTGGTGAGACACTGGAACAGGTTGCCCAGAGAAGTTGTGGAAGCCCCATCCCTGGAAGTGTTCAAGGCCAGGCGGGATGAGGCTTTGAGCAACCAGGTCCAGTGGGAGGCGTCCCTGGCCATGGCAGGGGGGTTGGAACTAGATGATCTTTAAGGTCCCTTTCAACCTAAACCATTCTATGATTCTATGAAAAGCAGAAATATTATTTTATGAAGATGGAAAAAAAGAAAGGAAGAAAAAAGCACAGCTCAAAGTTTAATAAAGCAAAACTGAATAGCAAGAAAGAGCCAGCTTCAAATAATTAAAAAACAAACAAACAAACAAACAAACAAAAAAACCCAAAGGTTCAAGGCACCTTTGCTTCCTCATCAGTTCAGGAAAGCTGTATGACCCCTAAGTGGAGAAACATCACCTCCACAAAAGTTTCTCCAAAGCCCACAGATTTCTTCACACGGAGACTCAGAAACTATGGGTCTGGATGGTGACAAAGCAGGAACTGAACAGGCAAATATAAACCTCCACTGGATATTCCCACCCTTTGCAAACAAACTAGCGACAGCACAGCCCTGCTGTGTTTCCCCTCTCATGATGTGCAGGCATGTTCATGAGAGAGGCAGCTACAGACTGCAGTACTCCGTGGCAGAACTGCCAGGTGAGACTGCGGAAAGAAGGCAGGTAAGATCACAGCAATGGCGAGGTCTGGTAGATTTTGTGTACCCTTTACCTCCACCAAATCACGTTTGGTATGTGTGTATAATGCTTGCTTTGTATGCATCTCACAGGTCCTGTCAACTACAGTTTGGATTTAGCAAATAGGGAAAAAATAAGTCCCTATAAATAAGAGTGGAGTATTTTCCATAAGATTTCCATGCTATTGCTAGAAAGAAAAAGGAAAACCCAGAAATGAATTAGCCATAAGTCACAGAAATTTATTGCAAATCAAACCCACTTGACGCAATTTTCCAGCAAAGCATTTACCGATTTAAGCCAGAAACCAAAATCATAGGTGGCAGAGGGAAATTGTGGCATATGTCAGTTCCTAATTCAGCTTAGTCACTGGCAGCATACTCCAGGGTATTTGGAGGTCATATCTGATTAACCCAAGTTAATTAACCCGTAAGATTATTATCTTACGTCTTCTAGTACTGAGGCCCCACTTAAAATGAAATTGGAGAATTCAATCCTTCATCTGCATGCTCAGGCCTTCCCAACAGCACAAACAGTAATTCAGCCTCAGATTTCTCAAAAAAATCTCTTGCAGGCTCACATTAAAAACAGATGGACTATGCTCCATGGGAACAACAGACCACCTCACATTTTTTTCTTTCTGGGAAGATGAGTTTAAAAAGTTAATGAATGCAGTAATGATAAAAATATACGTTGCCATATCTACTGATCTTTCTCAGCCAAAGCATCTGGGAAGGATTGCATTGACCACAAATCATTGAAAAAAGGAACAGGAGGGTTTTTTGCTAAAAAGAACTAGTTTTCTTTCAAACACTGTTAGAATGCTGAGTTTTCTTAAGGTTTTCTGTTCTCTTTCTCTCCTTCCCCATATATACTTGGGTTTTTGTTTTTGTTTTTCTTTGTATCACAATATATTTTCACAAAAATTCACTTTCAGTTTCTTTTGAGAAAATGCTGGCACTAGGTTTTTGTTAACTCCCAATAGATTTGAAGTAAAAATGAGATATGCAATTACAATGAGGCCTTTGTGACTCCACCACTCACTTCTTCAGCAATTTTTCAAGGTATTCTCCCACTCCTCTAAAAAAAAACAAAAGAAAAATACACACCTCCAAAAAAAAAAAACCCAAAATCCCACCTACACAAACCCCCTCCTTTTCTCCCACAATTAGTTTTTGTTCTGTTCCCCTCCTCTTTTGAGACAGGCCAGAGCACAGTCTGACTCACTGTTCAAAATCAGGTTTTTGGTTTGTTAGGAGGGCCCTGAATGTGAAAGTCTTTGATTTTTCTCTTCACAAGCAGAAAAGAGGCTTGCATACTTAAGGAAAAGAGAGTTAAGGGGGAGGTGGGTGGGGGAACTAGAACCGCTGCCACCCCTCCCCAATTTCTATCAAAATGATTAAACTTCTACCCGAGACTTAGCAAAATAGCTGAACAAACTTCAGTTTGAAGTGATGTTACAATAAAATGTAAATAGCTGGAATCTTTCCTCGTTATAACAGCTGGTAATGAAATGTGCATTGCAGGTATGCAGAATTCCTTGGTAACCACATGGAAGAAAAAAAGAAAAAAATAAATAAAAGAAAAAAAAAGAGGAAAGGTTATAAAGGCTAAATCAGAAATGTCTCTGGTAAAGATCACTACTTAACTGTGCCTTGAAACTGGCAAGTCATGCAGTGATAAGAACCATTCAACCAATGGAGTAATTTTAAGATAAGAATCCATGTATGCTAAAAGCTTTTGGCCTTCACGCCACATTTCATTACCTCAAGACATTTGGTGGGATATGTGAGGGGCCTCTGAGAAATTAAGATTTCATTTACTTTATTCTTTTCAAAGATACACTATCATGAAGGATGGAAAAAAAATTCAATGAACGAGACAAAATTACTGCCCCCGTGAAGCATCTTAAACTATCCTAGAATACTTCCCTAGAATCTAAAAATCACCTCAAAAATAATATCCCTGCCTTGCCTTTTATTTTTATCTTTTTAAAGTAACAAATGAAATGACAAGTATTTGGAGCTTTAAGAGTAGGGCCTAAACCTTCTCCCCTTTTTGCAGCACTAGAGAAAAAGACTTGTTTAAGAAAAACATGTGCACTTGTTAGCAATTTTTTTTTTTAATTAAGAATGTTGATTTTGAAAAATAAGATCAACTGAGTAATTGTCAGTTTTTCAAAATAAGATTCAAGAATTCCAGAAAAGGCTGTTTAAACTGACTTGTCATATTTGATTTTTATCAAATTTTACGAGAACTGTTACATACGCTAAGTCAGCTCTAAGATTAAAAAAAAAAAAAAAAAACAACAAAAAAAAACCACACACAAAAAAACCCAAAACCAAACCAAAAAACAGTGACCATGGCACTTCCTCTCCCTTTCTTTTTCCTTTTTTAAAATCTTTGGGTCATGCTATACATCTCTGCAATCAAAGTCCATTGCCACAAACAACCCATTGCCTCTTCATGAAACAAAATGAAGTGCACCAGAACAGGTCATCTTCGCTGAACATTTGACTTCAATTAACAGAGGTGGACTAACATCATGTCCCTTCTCCAGTCAGAGGAATGTGCATGACAACATAAAGTAAGTAGTATTAGAACACTTAACAGCAGCTGGTTTATATTTTAGCACCTGAAACTCCTAACAGCTGCATTGGGTTGATATATGAGGGTCCTGATATCATTAGAAAGCTTCAAGATACATGGCTCCTGAGAAATGGGAAGATAGGGCCTATTCGGAAACAGATATCCGAGTTGAAAATAATCAATAAAACCCACACTCTGAAGAAAAAGAGCATCTGTGAGTTTCATCAGGCTTCAACAGTCTTCCAACAAACATGCCACTGAGAGTTTTACTACAGTTCTTGCTATAAGCCACATTAAGGAGAGCAATACAGGCAACCATTACGTTGGCGAAATATATGTAGCACTAGTTTAGAGCAGTCATATGCATAGTATATTTATGTGAGAACTAAAACACTGTAATTCCTTGGCTGGAATGAATGGGGATAAATCCATGGTTCACCAGCAAATTGCAAAGCAACAAAGTTTTGGTTAATTTGAATAGAGTACTGCCCTCCCTATTATGTAAAGATCTCAACTACTTATTCTTGATCTCAATATTTGACACTCAAAATAGTTGTAAAAAGAAATTGCTTAGAGCTAATATGGTCACAGATTATCCTCCTTCAGAACAACAAAACTGTTTGCTAAACAAATAAAATCTATTTGTACACAAGGCAGACTCCTAATCTAAAAACGTCACCACATTTCACTTCAAAAACAAAACACTCAATCTCACTCTTAGTAATAAGATCATATTGCACACTATGTAGTGAAAATATTTCACCTACAGCTTTCCCTGCAAGAAATTTAAATAGAATTCCACCCTTTCTTCTGCCTAAAACTAGTAAATGTTTTATTCAGGGACTGAATATACCTCTGCCTACATCCCTGCTCATAAACTAAAACAGATTAGGCCACTTTTGCCGTCCATACTGTTCAACTGTCAGCAGGTCGCAAAGTCACTTGGGCCCAGATCATCAGCACTGCCCCATATTCACAGTTCACATAAACCAAGTTCAACCAGAATTATTAACGGTAATGGCTACGAACATATCCCACAGGTTGCTGTATATTTAAAATTGTTGCTGAACCACAATGACAAATTTTCCATGTCAGATTCAATGTTCAAGTTGTGTGCACAACACAAAAAAAATAGCAAATGCGGTTGCCAGTATACATCTAATACTGTGAGCTGCAGACATAAGACAGGGTTTCTTTTTTATTTATAATTTTAGCAGTAATGCTATACAGGATCCTCTGACGTGTGTCAATTCATAAAATTACTGGATCAACATTAGGAGAGACCTCCTGCGAGTTGATAGTCATATTCCCCATAATACCATGAATTCAGGTTTCTAGTCTTTCTTTTAAAGGATAATAATTAAGAAAAGCATGAACCAACACCTCTACAGGACCTTTTTACTTATGTGGTTTATATCAGGTAAATATCATTACCTGTATTTTTCCAGCAGGGAAATCAAGGCACAAAAATATGCAAAGTGACTTGGCCAATTCACACAGCAAGGCAGAAGCGAGATGTAGGATTCCTAATTGCCAGTGGCTGCATCACATACCTACAATACACAGAGTTCTTATCTGACACTTGGGCATCAGCTGTTGGCTGATTAGTCCTAGTAATGACACTAGCAGGTGGCAGTGCTGGTTCAATAAATAACTGTTACATTCCATCCTCCAGGCATCATTCATATTACCCTTGAAGCTAAAATAACCAAATTCAGTTATGCAAGCCAGAAAAAGCTTATAATTTTTCTATCCTGAGCAAGCATGGGTTAACTTCCTCTCTTCCACCACCAACAAAAAATAACAGGCCCCAACCAAGCTGTCTGCTATCTGTATTTTCAAACTGACAAGAGACATTGGTATGTTGAAAAAATTAATGTCTTTCTTTTTTTGTTTAAAACACACAAACAAAACCAGATAATCTAATATGTAAGATGGTTGCTGCATCACAGGCAGGTCGTCCAGTCCAGTTTAAGAAGAATCCTGAACAGCAGAAAACATTTCACCCAGTTAATCCTTAGCCTTGCAAAATGCTAAGATAACTAGATTCCTGCATGGGACAGGACACAGTAACAAGCTTCAGGAATAGACCCTTGATTTGCCAAGCCCTCACAGGGGAAAGGTGACGGTACAGTACTGAAATAATAAAGAGATTATAGGAGGCTACAGGAATAATCTAACCTATAACCTAATAAACCTGATGGATATCAGTAGTGCCAAAATACTTACCAGACTGTAGTTGCTTGGAAAAAAGCAGGGTGTCACCACCTGGAATGAAAAATAATAATAAAATAAGAAAAAAAGATACTTTCCTTTGGAGATGATGCAATCCTGTTGGCTGAGCTCCCTCAAACACTAAGAAATCCACGGGGAGTCAAAGCAGCACCAACCAGACCAGGTGCAGAATTTGAGTGTCCACAGCTGCTCTTGGCTGCAGTACTTTTTCTCAGCTCTCTGAAAAGTAGCATTAGCTGAATGCTAACTCAGTGCCCTGCTCACATGCTGTAATCAGTGAAACAGGTTTAAGAGTAATGTCTTCCCTCAGGTCACATATGCGGGGAAACATGGAGGGCTTTCTCCCCCCCACCATCCTCTGCAGCATGATATCCATTATTCTAATATCATCTCCATTTTAGTTAATAAAAAAGTATTCCGCTTTTCAAGTAATCTAAAACTTCAGCAGTTCCCAATATCTTATCCTTGTTCTGTTGGTTTGGTTTTTTTTTGTTATGGGGTGTGGACTGAGCAGAGCAAGCAGAACAGATATTCTATGAACTCATATAATTTCAGAGGCTTGGCTCCAAGTTAAAATACTTCCAGTGGAGAACATGTTCTGTATATATCACACCAAAAAAAGAAAACCCAAACAACCTTGTTTGAATATTCAAAAACCAAAACACAAAGACAGTGAGGAAAAGCATGACTAACTCGGATTACGTGATGATCTACAGAAAAGCAAGCGTTAGCTTCTTTCTACAGTCCCGTACAGCAGGCACCCTCAGACCTCACACGTACAGTCAAAAGACTGTGGTTCATCAATTTAAGCCACTCAGCTGAGTTTCAGTAATAGTCATCATGCATGATCACTTTAACAAGCACCTTGAAGTTAACCCCAGTGACAACTGTTTCATTTAATTTGTTCCCCTTCACAGTTATGGCTCTCCAGTACAGACTTGCGTCTCGGCCAGCAGAACAGAACCAGAAACTCTGTGGCAGCACCTGGACTACAAAGGTGGAGTTTTCTCTCAGGAACTGTTGCTGAACTGTCCTACCAGCTCTCAAGTCATGGTATACAGAGTGGGTTACTGAGCAGAAGGGGGTGTGATGTGTCACTTATAATCCTTATAATAACAAAAAGAAGACGCAGTCCATGCAACAGAGCAAGCTGCAAGAACAAAAAGAAACATCAGTCCTGTAGGCAGCACAGACAAAAAGAGACAGACCCGACTAGACCAGGACAACCCACTCTGGTCTTAACTCTCAGGAATAGCTTTTAACCACTAGCACGGAAGCCATGGCATTTCCTTCCCTTGTGAAAAAGCTGTATCTCTGACTTGCAACGCTTCTTAAATCACAAAGTACTTACAAAAAAACCCAAAAAGTATCACATGGATTTTCAACTCCCAGCCTCCTCATGATCTTCACAATATCCCTAAGGAAAATAGGACAGATATGAACGCTTGAGGTTTGTCTGCTGCGCCCTCTGACTCCTCAGTGGGCTTGCAAGTCCAAAGTTTTAACGAGCTGCATTTCTGCAGCTCATTCCATGACTGCCACTCATGATTCACTAGTCTATCCAAATGAACGCTCATACCAAACACATGGAAGATGTTAACTAAGCTGTCATGATAGCATTCCCGCAGCTGAAAGCAAAGACAACATCTGCCTCTGTGACCTCTTGCCTGACACAGCATGTAAAACTCCATATGCCACCTTCAATTACAACCAGCAATTCTCCTTTCAAGCCAAAGTGGCAAACCACCAGGCAGAGCAGCCCATAGCAGGAAGAAACAAAGCCATGTGCACCCTGCACCACCACCACAAGCAGCGAACACTGCATCTATGGAGGAAAGACTGTCCCCAGTTGTCCTGACCATGCGATTACCTATTATAAGCACTAAAAATCAATTTTTGCTAATGTTCTCATTAGCAACATCTAAGGTTAAAATAGATAAAAAATAAATTTCAACAATTACTTTTCTCTCACTGCCTATACTAGGAAGAAAAGAAAGAATTAATGGAAGCCCCAAAGGAGTTTGCAGGCTGGCTGGGTAGTGCAGTGGAAAAGCAGAGATGAACTAATATTACACACTCACATAATTAATAATTGGAACCACCACAGAATAAAATTTCATCATTGGAGCACATAAATATTATCACTACTCTCTCCCTTCCCTCCACTGTCAAAAACCCTCAAGGAATCAAGCATCCCCTTTCCCCTTGGCTAACCGGAACACAGCTCTGCTGTAACCTCCTCGATAATTACAGCTGACTCACTACCTAAGAAAAAGAAATATCCCCTTTATTCTGACACAAGTGCACTGGGGACATCCACTGAAAAAGAACGTCAACAGAGAATTATGGAGCTTTTTTCCTGGTGTGGCATCTTATTCAGGCATCACACAGACTCAGGGCTGGAAGAAGATGAGAGCTAACATTACAGGTAACGCTTGATTTTTTCTTCTCTGAGCTTCACTGTGCCTACAAGAGCTATATACAGCAACCTGACTTTACAGACAGACTCCATCTTCTCCTGGTTGTGTGTCTTTTGCACTTGCTTTTTACAAAGATCAACACCCACATGAGATGGTACTGTTCTAGGACTACCAGAGAGTCACAAAATATCCTTTTTGGTGTATACAGCAATCGCTTCGCCCTTGCACAATGCCACTTATGGCTATGTTGAACTGTCACTAAACAGCAGAGCACTCAAAATGCATCACACAGCCAAAGACTTCCACTGTTAATCCAGACACAGGTTAAAAGCAAAAGAACTGACGTGTTCACAGATAACAGGCTATCACGAGGTCTAGACAACCAACGCTGAGGATAGGTGAGTGGCTCCAACTCTTTTTCCTGGTTTGCAAAGGCTCGAGACATGCTAAAAAAAATCATTTCAAGAAAAAGTATAGAGCTGAAAAGTAAGATTGCAGGACTTCAGTCCAGTATCAATGCAGAGACAGAAAATGGAGCTTAAATGTCTCATTCATTGGTTTAAGAAGTTACACATACTGTGTACCAACTGCACAAAACAATAAAATTCAGAAATACTTTTCTGATCACCCAACTGAAGCTAAAGCTAATCTTAGAAGAGACATTTCTGATCACCTGGTTTGTCAGCTTTTAATAGTATCTTTATTGTTTTAAGAATGGATTCCAGATACGCATTAGTGTAGTATTTCACGGTTCCACACAACCAAGGCGCATTTAGCTTCCGTACTTCTGCACATGACATATTAATAAGCAATACCAGAATATGGGAATGCCTTGCCTGATTTACAAAAAGTTATGGCTTCAGTGCCCCGCACATACACACACACACGCATATAGACACATTAGTCTACCCACAAATGACCAAGCAAATATTTGAAAGACAAACTACCTGTTCTTGCATACACAGTTAAGATGGAAACAGTTTCCTGGTGTGATACTTCCTCAATTGAGCCTTAGTTTGAAAAGGATTTAAAATAATTACTTTGATGAAGAATTCTGGCTCCAATGAATCTGCAGGTAATTTTCCTTCATACGACCGTAACACCAGCTACATCAGTTAATGAGTAACCAACCAACATGAGATAAATGTTAACTCAAACAAGAAAAAATGTCAACAAATGGCAGGATATCTGGTACTAAGGAAATAAAATCTGTCCCCACTTGCTGTAATAGAGACACAACAGTGCCCCCCACTGTTGCACGACAGGTCATTTGCTGGGATATCCGGTATTTACATTTCAACGCTTTTTTTTCATTCCCAGATGCATCTTTCATTTTTATCTTCCTTACTTTTTATTTTCCTTTTGCAAAAAGTAGGTGATTTTTCAGAGGAAGAACCTTCTTCAAAGAATGAGTCAGTTATTACCAAAGGTGCATTTCAAAGTCCAAATCACAAACACTATCATATTGCTTTTGCAAAAACAATTTAACCATTTGGCTATAATTAATCACTTTTTCAAAAGCTACAGTTTTGTCAAGTAAGGAATGCTGGCATGCCTGCCACAGGTTATGTGTAACACACAGGATGTGCGGGGGGAGAAATGAGCATCAAATATATATGTGACCTGCTAAAAAATCTGTTCATTCTAGTTCACTACTAATCATGTTACAAGATTTATGAGAAACGGTGAAAAAAGCAGCAAAATGAAGCCACTGATAACCTCTAAATAATGTAAAGTTACAGTGATGTTAGGAGATCATGTGACTGTTGCATAAATGACTGTCAGGAGCCCAAATGGTAAACTCATACAAATATTTAATATTTATATACACAAACACACTTTGTTTTTAAACACACACACTTACCTATTTATTTAAATCTACAGCTTTGGAGTTAAGTGTTGAAAATGTAAGAAATTTCTCTACTTACTTTCTTCTTTTGACATGTCTGTCAGTTATCATCCCTCTTCTCCAACCCATGCCCCAGAACACTCAAATCATAAATCCCCATACTCAGTAAGGAAACAAACTAAAGGACATTGAGTGCAGTATATATTCAAACAACTATGTGCTCTCAAAGATACAACTCCTAACACGACAAAATTTAAGATGTAAATCCAAATTCTAGAATAAAAAGGGACATTATTGGGATATTAACTTGGGATTTAAAAGCTACAATAATAATAGACAACTTTTTTTTTTTTTCTTTGAAATAGAACATCTCCAATTGTGTATCTAATTCAGACTTTTGTCCTGGAGATATCAAGTATTTTCAGCACTTCATGCCAGAATAACTCTAAAGAGTGCCCAAAACCCACTGAATTTTCCTCTTCAAACTAAGCATTTTTGGACACAGCAGAAACTGAACAAGCACTCTGCAGTCACTACAATATTTTAATAAACAAGATATAATTGTGTTCCCAAAAAGAAAAAAAAAAGAGAACAGATACAGTAAAATCAGCACTGAGATTCACTGCAGCTCTACACCATTTCCACTCTCATTTCAGAACAACAAATTCTTTTGTCCTATGGAAACAACCCTCCTACTAGATTAGCATAAAGCAGTTTTGACATTAAGTTCGGAAAAAATAAACAAAAAAATTACATTGTAAATTGCAAAGACAACTAGAGTTGAGAAACTGTTAAAGGGCTTGGCTCATGATTACCAATAAAATACAAATATTTATTCATAAACAATGCTATCACACAGCAAGCAAAAGTCCAGTAACATCAGAAAAGCTTCCTATCACATTACATTTTCTCTCTCACCTAGTTCGGTGATAAAGTTACTACAGGGAAAGACAGAACATACGCAACCTGAGCTCTGAATTTGAAACCAAATTCCAACAGTGATGTTTTAGCCCCATTTTATTAATTTCTCAGCTTCACTATTTTTTACTTGCTGAAATAATGCTAACACTACGTGTACCCAAACTCATCAAGGCGTAAAGAGAATAAGCTGAAGCTTGAGAAACTCCACGAGTTTCTTAAAAAAAAAAATATGAGTAACTGAGCACTGTAACATCTAATCCATGCTCCTACAGTCCTGACCCATGCACAACTCCTTTCTGTCTTCTTGGGATTACGCCTTATGAAACAAAGTCTGAAATTAGCACTTGAAATGAAAAGTTATGTACCTTCACAGAATCACCAGGGTTGGAAGGGACCTCTGGAGACCATCTAGTCCAAGCTCACCTACCACAGCAGGGTCACCTAGAACAGGTTGCACAGGATGGCGTCCAGGTGGGTTTTGAATGTCTCCAGAGGTGGAGACTTCACCACCTCTCTGGGCAGCCTGTTCCAGTGCTCTGCCACCCTCAAAGGAAAGAAGTTCCTCCTCATGTTTAGATGCAACTTCCTATGTTCAAGTTTGTGCGAGTTACCTCTTGTCCTGTCGCTGGGCACCACAGAAAAAAGACTGGTCCCATTCTCCTGGCACCCTCCCTTTAAGTATTTGTAAGCATGGATAAGATCCCCTCTGAGTGTTCTCTTCTCCAGACTAAAAAGACCCAAGTCCCTCAGCCTTTCCTGCCCCAGTCATCTTTGTAGACCTTTGCTGTACCTTCTCCAGCATTTCCCTGTCCTTCTTGAACTAGATGCAGTACTCCAGATGCGGCCCCACCAGGGCAGAGTAGAGGGGGAGGATAACCTCCCTTGACCTGCTAGCCACACTCTTCTTGATGTACCCCAGGATGCCATTGGCCTTTTTGGCCACAAGGGCACATTGCTGCCTCATGGTCATCCTGTTGTCCATCAGGACTCCCAGGTTCCTTTCCACTGTACTGCTTTCCAGTGGATCAGCCCCTAACCTGTACTGGTGCATGGGGTTATTCCTCCCCAGGTGCAGTACCTTACACTTGCCTTTGTTGAACTTCATTAGGTTCCTCTCTGCCCAACTCTCCAGCCTGTCCAGGTCACGCTGGATGGCAGCACAACCTTCCGGTGTGTCAGCCACCCCTCCCAGTTTTGTGTCATCAGCGAACTTGCTGATGGTACACTCTATCCCTTCACGCCAGGTGATTGATGAATATGTTGAACAGGACTGGACCCAGTACTGACCCCTGGGGAACACCACTTGTCACAGACCTCCCACTAGACCCTGTGCCACTAATCACAACCCTCTGAGCTCTATCTGCCAGCCAGTTTTCAATCCACCCCACTGTCCATTCACCTATGAGGATGCTGTGGGAGACGGTGTCGAAAGCCTTGCTAAAGTCAAGGTAGACAACATCCACTGCCCTCCCCTCATCTGTCTGTCCAGTCACGCCATCGTAGAAGACTATCAGATTAGTCAGACATGACTCGCCCTTGGTGAATCCATGTTGACTACTTCTGATAACCTTCTTTTCCTCCAGATGCTTTGACGCCCAGAATGAGCTGTTCCATCATCTTTCCAGGGATGGAGGTGAGGCTGACTGGCCTGTAGTTTCCCGGGTCTTCCTTCTTGCCCTTTTGGAAGGTTGGAGCCACATTGGCTTTCCTCCAGTCCTCAGGCACCTCGCCTGTTCTCCAGGACCTTTCAAAGATGATGGAGAGCAGCCCAGCAATGACTTCTGCCAGATCCCTCAGCACTCGTGGGTGCATCCCATCAGGACCCATGGACTTGTGAATAACCAAGTTTACTTAACTGATCTCTAACTTGATCCTCCGCAACCAACTTCCTTCCTCCAGACTTTCTCTGTTACCTGCAAAGTCTGGGAAGTCCTTTATCAGATCACTGGATTTGCTCCAAAAAAGTTCAAAACCAAAGGACAAGAAACTTATAAGTTGGGTGCAGGTAACAGGCATTAAACCAGCCAGCAGGCTTCAAGATCCTAAAACTAGATTTTTATTGGACGTTGCACTAGCCCTCTGCACTGTTGTTTATTTGGCCAATGTGAACTGTAAATGGAGTGCTAGCTACTGTCCCTCCTGAGTTAATCTGTTTAACTCCAGGTTTATAAAGTAGGTTGAAATGATTGATGCTAAATGAGTGCAAAAACATAGTATCTTTACTCAAAATGTCTCATTTTGCTGCTTCTGTAAAGAACAGTTAAAAAAAAAAATCCTAATTTTGGCAATTGCATACATCTTTGAGAGACTTAACTTCTGCTTTCTTTGTATCAGATCTGACCTCTCCAATCTTAATTAGGTACACATTCCTCAGGGAACTACGTTATCCTTTTACGATTCCAGGCCTATTTATTTTGCTATAATCCCCATGAGAAAACATGCTTCACTACAGTTCCATGGACATTTTCCTCTCCCAAGGGAACAAACTACCAACATAGATTGAATTTTCTTGAGCAGAAACAAGCTGTGCAAAGGCCTGCTGTACCTCAGAATTTTGTACCTTTAACATATACGTTGGTATGATTTCTTAGGGTTTCAGTCTGCTTCCAACATCTGAGCAATGGTGATAAAAGCTACAGGCATTATGGTTCCTATGGTCACAAATGGCACCACACAGTAAACAGTATCAGAAGGAGGAGGAGACAGGAGCTGCAGACAAACTGCAGAGGTCACTGAAACCCACAGGTTTCACTGCTTCCCGTGTGCCTATAACATCTGGGACAGATAGATGCCCACCAAATGAAAGTATTAAAGACAACATGAAAGCAATAGTTAAACAACGTACTTAGGCTAAAATGGGGGAGGGTGATTTTTTTTCTTAATACATGTTACGGAGAAGAGGATAAGGTGGTAGAGGAGGAGGCTCCAGAAGGCAGCAACCCCAGTCTTTTCTATTCAACATCACAGAAAGATATGAAGAAAGAAGTCACGTCAGGCTTGTTGGTAAAGTAATGAGTTTTGGGGGTTATTGTTTGCTTTTTGTTTTATTTTGATGTCCAAGTGGCAAGCAGTGACACGTGCTGTTCCTCAGGGGTTAGTACTGGGACCAGTACCATTTAACATCTTTGTTGGTGACATGGATGTTGGGACTGAGTGCACCCTCAGCAAGTTTGCCGACAACACCAAGCTGTGTGGAGCAGTTGACACGCTGGAGGAAAGGGACGCCATCCAGAGGGACCTGGACAAGCTTGAGAGGTGGGCCCGTGCCAACTTCATGAAGCTTAACGAGGCCAAGGGCAAGGTCCTGCACGTGGGTCGGGGCAATCTCATGCACACATACAGGTGGGGCAGAGAGTGGATCTAGAGCAGCCCTGAGGAGAGGGACTTGGGGGTGTTGGTGGATGAGAAGCTCAACATGAGCCAGCAACAGAATCACAGAATGTGTTGGGTTGAAAGGGACCTTTAAAGGTCATCTAGTCCTACCCCCCTGCAGTAAACACTGACATCTTGAACTAGATCAGGTTGCTCAGAGCCTCATCAAGCCTAGCCTTGAATGTCTCCAGGGATGGGGCCTCTACCACCTCTCTGGGCAACCTGTCCCGGTGTTTCACCACCCTCATTGTAAAGAACTTCAGTGTGCGCTTGCAGCCCAGAAAACCAACCGCATCCTGGGCTGCATCAAAAGAACTGTGGCCAGCAGGTCGAGGGAGGTGATTCAGTCCCTCTACTCCGCTCTCGTGAGACCCCACCTGGAACACTGTGTCCAGCTCTGGAGCCCTCAGCATAAGAAGGACATGGACCTGTGGGAGCGGTTCCAGAGGAGGGCCACGAAGATGATCAGAGGGCTGGAGCACCTCTGCTATGAGGACAGGCTGAGAGAATTGGGGTTGTTCAGCCTGGAGAAGAGAAGGCTCCAGAGTGACCTTATAGCAGCCTTCCAGTATGAGAAGGGAGCCTACAAGAAATCTGGAGAGGGACTTTTTGCAAGGGCATGTAGTGTTAGGTCAAGGGGTAATGGCTTTGAACTGGAAGAGGGTAGTTTCAGATTAGATCTCAGGAAGAAGAGGGTGGTGAGACACTGGAACAGGTTGCCCAGGGAAGTTGTGGAGGCCCCATCCCTGGAAGTGTTCAACGCCAGGTTGGATGGAGCTTTGAACAACCTGGTCTAGTGGAAGGTGTCCTTGCCTGTGGCAGGGGGGCTGGAACTAGATGATCCTTAAGATCCCTTCCAACGTAAACCATTTTATGATTCTAAGTCTAGGTCAGATTGCCTGTATCTATACAGAAAGGATCAGAGCTAGTCAGAAAATAACTGGACCAGTAAAGAGGTCCTTCCCAAAATCAGACAAAACAGGACAGGGCATGGGAGGAAAAAACAAACAAAAAAACCCCCAACTCTCCTAAAACATCCTAAGATTTTCCAGTGGAAAGTTCACATCTGTCATGAAAATGTAACATATCAATGGTTTGGTGGTGAACAAAGAAAAGCAAAAATTGGTTTGTTTCCATCCCTCACCAATATAATTTTATTCTCTTTTCCCCTTGCCAACAGCTAGATTTATTTTTAAAAGAAAAAATCAGCAAGGAAACAAACAAACCTTGAAGTTGTACACGTACAGCTGAGTCTTGCACAACATAGCGACCTATCTGAAACAGTAAGTCTAAATGTGAGTTCTTACCTAAATACACTAGCATACATTAAAATACTTTTTCATTTTTTAAAAGCCCCAGCAAATTAACTGCCACAACGCTGCAGCACAGCACTTCTGCTACTTAAACAATGCAAGGTTTATGCCCATAAAAAGCAATTTCAAGTCCTCATGTCCCTCAATAGCTTACAGTTCTGGTTGAATCTGAAGGTTTAGTCTTTACACAGTTCATTACAGTGATATTGTATCTAATAGAGGGCAAAATATTTTGCAGACAGGAGGATCTGCAAAATACTGCTTCTGGGTACAATCAGGAAAAATATGAAGATCCCTTTGAGCTGCAAATGTCAGTTACAAAACTTAAGACAATAACACCCTGGACTTCAACTGCAAACATTTTTATTTTAGCTCAGTGCCAGGCAGCACTAAAAGGGTTGCATGCATGGTAATACAACATGCTAAACACTGCCTATGAAGAAAAAAAATCCTTGAAGTCTTCAGCCTTATTGAATGTATTCAGATTTATGGATTCCCACAAAAATATGTCAACCACAAAGGTTCATTCATACAGTTGTCTCCTGGAAACAAACATGACAAGTTTCCATTTAAGTCCTTGATCTTGATTCCCTCTGCCCAAAATCTGAGAGAGTTAAGGAGAATCCATACTGAAATTTAAAAAAAAAAAAAAAAAAAAAAAA
>VFFE01008976.1:1609890-1626414 GCA_008921705.1 Burhinus oedicnemus
ACTCACATGAACCCACATGAGAAGCAAAGTTGCCACTATTTGATCCACTGCTGGTCATGGTAGTTTTAATCTCTACTTTCAATGGTGCCATGTTAACTAAGGTATAAAAAGTTGACAATATCCTGCTGATTTCAGCAACGCAAATCTTTTCCAGGTGACTCAATTATTTTTAAAATAAGAGCTTTACTTCAAAAATCACTTAAAAACAACAAAGTAAAGATTGACAAACCCTGGGCATTCAGGTTAAAAGTTTGTGGTATTTTGTTTGTGTCTCTTCCCCCAAAACTGTCTTTATTTTTCTGAGAAAGTCTGAGACAGTATCTGTACTGCTTGAAGTGTAACTGACTGCAAGTATGAAACGAGGTTAGAAAGTTCAAGAAAAACACTATGTTTAAACTGTCACTACCAAAGTAGCAGCCATTTCTTAAAGAAGTAATACACGTTTTGACATCTTGCAAGTCTGGCTTCTGTTCTAATTTTTTATTGTTTTAAACATTCAAATAGGAATTCTTTTGAGCCTTTTGAATACACATGCTGAATTCCCTCAATAGCAAGCTGATGCGGCATGCAAATCAGACAGAAAAGGAAGAAGTAATTATCACCTTCAAAAAGAGAGAACACTGACAATAGTTTGAGAAATCGTAACATCCAAGATATAGCTGCTTCCCTTTCCAAACTGGCCAAGTATCACTCCGAACATACTGGGACAACCTTCACACCAATTTCAGTGCAGTAATCGAAGAAGCAGTAGAGATCAGACATTAGCAAGAACACAGTAACCTTGGAAACCTCTCTTCAAATGGGGGGGAAAGAAAAAGTCACTAAAAGTACCTTCCCACCACTCTGAAGAGTCCAGGCCACTGCCTACTCACTTCTGCTATCAGTCTCTTCCCTGGTTTCACCTTCTTAATTAACAGAAATAGTAATCTAACAAGAAGGACCAGGGTGCAATTATGTCAAATTCCATTATTTTTATTTTTTTTTTCAGTCCCCTCACCTAGGGCTGCAAGTCAAAATTCATTCTTATAGTGCTAATGGAAGTCTAAAGACGTGCTCCTTTACATACCTTATTTTTTAGCAATGAACAATAAGTAGTGTCCTGCAAACAGGACATAGCGTGCACTGCACACAGAGTGAGAAGTCACCACCCTTCTGTTCACATAACTTCACTGCAATACAGAGGAGCTAGAAGTGAAGAACTTTTAAACAGAAAGTCTTATTCCACATCTTTCTTAAAAAAAAAAGAAAATCAAAGAAAGCCAAGTGTGCATTTGAGATTAGGATTTAAACTAAATTCCTGATACAGGAGGCATAAAAGTAAAAACAGAATCAGAGAGGAAAATCTGCAAAACAAAAATTAGATTCAGTACTCTTAAGATAAAAGAGGACTAAAGAGTTGGGGAGGTGATTGTTTGTGTTTTTTTCATTTGGACATTATTTACACAACTAGTAGGAAAACATGAAACTAATCCACAGTCACAAATTAAATATGCTTTTGGTTATTATATGACTAACAAGAATGCATTGTCTATAACTCAATTCTGAACAGTTAATTGAGCTGTTTAAAAGATGGAGCAGGGTGCACTAATGTTAAGTTCAGATAATGGTGAATTTCTGATGACGTTCAGGGGACATTTCAGTTACAATGAATTACAGTGCATTACATCAGACCTCTGTTTACAGAGAAGCCAGACTGGGGGGGAAAAAGAAAATGCCAAGGATCACTGATTCTCTTCACAGGGTCAAGGTAACTGCCTTCATGCCCATCCACTGCAAGAGCCAGAGCCCAACTTTACAACCTTAACAAGGCTGCCTCAAGTAAGTACAAGGTTTATTCACAAACCCGTTCAAGAAGTACCCAAGTGATAAAAGTCAGTAGAGCTTTTGAGAACCAATACAGCTTGTGCTTTAAATCTCCAAACTGAAAATATCTGACCAGTATTAGTCTCTCTATATACACACACACATATATGTATGTATAGGTAGATAGGAAGTTATTTTCACAATACAAGTTGAACATGCAACCCAGGACCAAAACCAATTATCGCTCCTTGCTAATTTTTATTGCTGTGATTACTGTCCCTCTCCCTTCTATACTGCTGCTAGTCATGTTTTTTACAGTAATTCAAGTTAAATTTTTGTTTATTTCTATGCATTTTCCTGTAATCATGTTCATATTTCCTAGACTGTTAAAGAGACTGAGAAAGAAAAAGATTAGGGTATCACAAGGGACTACAGATTTGGGGGCAGTGGGGAGCCTTCTTTCTATCCTCTTCAATGAGAAACATTTTAAACAGTTTAGAGAAAAAGGAAAAGCAGGGTCAAGGGAAGAATTACATTTTCTCACATACAAACGTCTAGAAAATAAGAATTAGAAAAAACACAGCCTTTGAGAAAAGTTGCAGGACAAAGTATCATGTCAGCGTTTGTGTCTTATGATCAAAACAATTTTTGTGGCTTTATAAATGATAAAATGCTAAAAACACATAAATCTGTTATTTCTCTACAAAAAAACTATAGAATTTGGAAGTAATAAATTGTTTGGTCTGACTTTACCAGCATTCAAGTGGCACACTACAGCTCAGGAAACTAGTCTAAACAAGGATTTGAGACCATTAATACAAAATTCTGAAGCTTTGATTAAATCTGTACTCCACTAAGATGTCTAAGACAGCTTCTTGAAAGGTGAAAGAGGAAGTGTGCTGAATCAAACCCATCTATGAATAAATTAATCTTACTGGAACTGGAAAAAGACAGAGAGCCATCTGCCTAGGATATCGGTTTCTTTGAAACATAATTTCACACTAGCAAAGAATCAAACTATTATGTAAAAAAAAAGTCTTTTTGGCTTAAGTATAGCAAAAATATCTTCCAGGTTGAATTAAGGACATGCAATGTTTGCTAGGCAAAGGCATGAACCCGGATCACATCTGATTTGGCAAAAGACTTCAGCAAATACTTAAGTTTACTGATTGTAAGAGAATTTAAGCATTTGCTTACAAACTTAATAAAATTAGCATACAAGAAACAGGTCAAGAAGATATGGTCAAGGGGTTCCCCATCCTGCTTTCAGTCTTCCCACAGGACCAGAGACAAACTCGTTTTCAAGCTCCCAGACTTCAAAGAACAAAGTTTGGCTAGAGTCATGCGATGATGCCTTTCAATGTTCCAGCTCTGTATCTCATATCTAACTGACAGAGTAAAAGTAAAAGATGGAGAAGATGGTACCCCAGGACAGACAGCTAAGTGAAAGCCTTGTGGTGGGACAAACAATTATTCCTACATCTTATGCAGAGAGACATGCCCTGAGACAAAGTTACAAAACAAAGGAGACTCAAGTTCCCAGAGCAAAATCCAGAGCAAAGCCCTGGGGCATTACACATGATGTAGCTTAAGAAACCTCAGGGAACACTAATTAGATACGTACATCTGAACAAATAGCCATACAGACACATTTCTGAGTTAAACATGCATGGACTGAAGCCATACAAGTACCTAAACGAACTGGGATTTGTACAGCAAAACAGAATTGTTTCAGAATTCATTCTTACGATGTTTTTCAGAGTGAAAACAAAACCATCTTTTAGAGAGTTTTAAAATACAGTACATACAGGAATAGCAAACACCTTCCTCTAGAGTGGTTTTCTGCCCTCACCACTTTAAAGAAAAAAGCACAGATGACTAAAGCACAAGAAAAAAAAAATTGCATAGTAAATTGAGATAGTATTATATGCTGGTATAACACAACAACTTGAAAGGTTGGGTTTAGTTCTAAATAAGCCTGCTGCAAAACCAAATACATTATAATAGCTTAATCTATGCAAGGTCAATGACAAGTTTATGAGGGCTTCCCATGATCAGAAGAGGTATCACTATGGTCCAGCAAGTTAAAAACACCCTGGTACTGTTCAAGCAGGGCAGCATTTTTATGCTGCATTTTCTATCATGATGCAGAAAAGCATGGTTCATCAGGCCTCCTTGATGAGCACGCATATATATCAGCAGGACGACACCTCGCTATGGGTATGTACAGCCAGAATACTAGAAAAGTCACATTACATATACAACCATGTGTCTTTCTGTTAACATGTATGAAGTTTCTGAGGCTCAGAGCAATAGCGCTGTCCTAGCTCAGCGCTGTCAATGCACATCACGCTGATGTGTGCATCTATATGCACACAGGTAAAACAGCTGTCCCGAGAGGCTATATTGAAATCAAATGCTTTTACAGACCCCAGTGCACACCAAGATCTCTGATGTTGCACTGGCAGGGATGCAGCAGACAGTTTCACTAATAGGTTATGAGATTTCACACAGGCTACGAGAATTGAGGGACATCCTCAGAGCAGACTGATCGACCAGCCCCTTTATGGCACAGGCCACTCAGAGCTCAATCTTCCAGGACACAATTAGATCGCTTCAGTCCTGAGTAACTTCACTGCTTTTCATCTCAACAAACTTGCCTGGGAGACTTGTTCATATATTCATTACTCTCTGCATGAAATACTGCTTCCTGACATCTGTTCTGAATTTGTGGATCCTTAATTTCCATTAAATCATTCCTGTAGCCACACACCCGCCTTCCCCTTCAGGGCTAAATTGCAAACAGTAACCTGACAGAGATGGATACATCTCTTAAGGTTTTATATCCAGACATCCACTATGTTAACTTCTTTTGTGGGTTTTTTGTTTTTTGTTTTTTTCTTTCCACAGACAACTCCAAGACAGTGGAGTCTGGGATTCTGGCACTTTTCTTGTTGGGTTTTTGGGTAACTTTTACAGCTCATCCAATTTTCATGCTGGTATCCATCCGCACTATCTAGTGGATTTATGCTACGTAATATGAAATGTTATAATCTTTCTGCAACTGATACAAGGGCACCGAATGCAACAGCCTAAATTGGTGCAAGCTCATCTCTGCTTCTTTTCTTTTGTTTTTGTAACATCAGATTTTCTTCCAGTTGTGCTCTAGGTTTTGAAATATTACTACTATACCTGCCTGCATTTGTTATTTTGTATTCACTGTCAGGGACAACTAGAAAACCTCCACATAGCCGATTCAGGGTTCATCCTACAAGGCAGCAGCTGGCATCTTGAACAATTCCAAAATGTGATTCTTCCTTCATTTGTACCTTCTGATCAAATTCAGAGCCCACTTTATTTTCAGGTCTACATAAACTTTATTTTCATAGAAACAACAAGAAATTTTTGTTTTCATTTGCACACATAATAGTGATATTGTCTTGACAAACTCTTGAAAACCTGTAGTGTTACCAGCGTAAGGCCTGAGCTGCTGCTTTTACCTGAACACATTTATGACATTATCTGTTTTGTTATGGGGCTTTATACCACACTTGCACATAATAATGCTCTTAAGAACACTCATGACCCCAGTAGTCCTTCAAGTAATACTTTACTGTGCTGATGCATTATTCTTTTCCAAAATGACTACAGGATCTCGTAAGTGGAACGTTCTTTGTTCTCATTCACTCCCTTTCCACCTGACTGTCAGCTAACTATTTACACATTTTGTCTTGGGGGATGTTTAACCAATGCAAAAACAGTTACTCCCAATATGCTGTGGACAGAGTAGTTTTATAAAAAAATGCAGGGAGCAATATTTGTCTTGGAGATAAAATATATTCCAGGGAGAAAAGACACTTGTGGATCAGCTGGAGTCCATGAAACTCTTTCCACACACATAGATCTGAGTCAGTGCATGTGATTACGGCTACAGGTATCCTCAAGGTTGCCTGCAACACGCTTAGATGGTCTTAGTATATTCTCAATCCATCTTAAAAACCACCAGAATTATTCCTGTCTTAAACTGAAGGCCAAATGAAAATACAGATGCCATTTCAGGCAATAAAGGCAAAATTAAGATCTGAATCGGGATAAACCACGTAACAAGATTATACACAACATTGCTGTGAGCCTCATATTAGTCGTAAGAAAAGACTTGTAGACAAATTCTGGATTTAAGTTATTTGTTGGCTTACTACTTGTCTGAAAATCAGAAAAAAAGCCTCTTGTAAGAAATAATTGATTACTAAATTTGGTCTTGTTCCTGTACCTTATTTTTCTACCTTCTGTAATTTCATTTAAATTTAATTAATTAATTAATTTAATTTAATTTAATTAATTAAATTTATAGTAATTTCTTTTCAATTATTTAAAAAACATAAAATATACCAGTATCTCAATGACAGTTATGCTACTATATACTTTTGGCACTCCATATATTAGCGTTTTCAACGCTCAACATCCAAATGCCTGAGAGCATAAATACTAGCTGAAATACAGTTTTTAAAATACGGCGCACACATGAAATTCTTTGTCTCCAAAACAAGTTTAAAGAATTTCTTACCACACTCTCCAATATCATTTACATACCATCACTTCTGGAAACTCTAGATCCATGTAGCACCTAGCCAAGCAAATCTGCAAGCTACCAACGTTATCAATAAACCAGATTCCTCCCCACGGAAGCTGGTAGAATTCCATACTGCAAGTGCTATTTGGAGAACCAAAGCAAAGATGGATCAATTATGTCATCTGGTCTAATAAAAAGTACTTCTTTCTACTAAACTATTTCCTTTCTATTTCTAGATTGCTATTACTATAGTATTATTACTAATCATTATTGAATATATATAGTTGAGGAAAACTTCAAAAGGTAATACCTTACCTGCAAACTTAATTACCACTGCATGTACTTTATCCTCCTATTTCATGAAAAAACAAAATTTTGCACTTATTCAGCACACCACAAAACACAGCGATTTTCAAATACGCAAGTACCATTTTCATTCAAAATGGGAGTTGCTTCGCCAACTGACACTTGTATTTACTAGAATTTCCCCAAATGGCCTGACAAATCTCCAAGTCCTTCACTAAGTAGAGGTTCTTCTCTTGAATTTGGTTATATTTCTTGAAAGCACTGAAACAAACAAATCCTTGCACAAGGCCAAACATCAAGTCAACAATACAGGTAGTAGGACTAGAAGGACCATTGTCTCCAGAAGTTTAGTGCTGTAACTACTAAAAATGCTGTCTTCATAGATAGCAAGTACTAATCAGAAGTTTTAGTTAAAAACAGAGAATATTATCCCATGAGGGTGGTTCTGGTAAAACAAAGCCCTCCAAGACTGCTAGATTTAGGCTGCAACACTCTGTAAATGTCTTTGATTTACACAAATCTAAGGGTGGGGAAATCTTAAAGTAATCTGAGACCATCGAAGTACTGATCTCACCTTGTGTGAAATGGACTCAGATGTTAAAAACTAACAAAAAAATCTAGTAATGAAACAGAACTGTGTGGAAACTATCTACAGCAGACACTGAAAATACATTAATAATATGCTTATACTTTTCATAATCCAATGCCAAAAGTTTGCATTTAGATCTGTTGCTGTAAAAATTTTATATATATATATAGGTGTCTGTATATATACACACACACAGGGGTGTATCTATATATAGGTGTATGTGTATACATGTATACAACTTATTCACTCAGGTACATTTTTTCTTTTCTGGTAGAACTGTGTGGTTTGCATTTCACCCACTTAACTTGCTGTTTTCAGTTCTCCTGTGGGAAGAATGAGAAACTCAACCACTGGTGCAGATGTTTTGACTATATGGGGACTTGTGTTTTATTAATGGCAAGAACAATACCACAGCAAAAAATATTCTTTTCTGGCAGCTAGGCACCTGATTTAATACTCACTCTTAATTAGTTGATAAAGCTTTTGTAGTCTCAACTTCAAATATATGTGGATCAACAGCAAGAAGGGAGGCAAATAAACATGCTTACCTTTTCTTCACATTTCCTGTGGCAGGCATACTTGCAAACTAAAACAAAAGCAAATAAAATATATGAGTAAAAGAGTGGGTGGATTCTCCCCTCTATTTCTTCAGATCAACTTTCTACTAGAGATCTGGCCAACTCAAGTCTGCATATATAAAAGTATTTACATACTTCAAAACAAAACAAAAAAAACTAAAAAGAAATGCATTTCATTTTTACCCATTCCTGAAAGATTAGTTAATTAAAGCAATGTTATCACATTTGTGCTTTCCGTCGGCTTATGATAATGTATGTCTGGTTAAACTTTACAGGTGGATTATCTTGACAGCTACCTTTACAGCTACATGTGCACCAGAAGTGTTACCACCTAAATAGCACATATAGTAAGATCAAATTATTGCCAATGTAGCCTGTGATTCTTTGTCATATCAGCAGCTCCAGAGACCTAAGAAAAGCAGGGTGACTTCAAACTCACAAGCGACCATGCCTGTTCAGACTTTCATTTCAGATTGTGAAGTACAGTTTACACAGTGTTGCAAACATTAATTGTAAGCACTTGATTTCTTTTAAATTCCTGCTGACCTAAGAGCAGGAAAGGATGAATCATACTAGCAAGTTTAGATACAGAAAACAGCACTTAACTTAAAAAGTAGCCAGATGAGCAGCGATGTAACTATGATGCAACAGTATAATATAGCTAGAATCTGACAAAGGCTGGCTTTAATAGATTTTACATTTATATGCACTTCCTTCTTTACCCTGAAATTTGCTTTATTTCCATGCAATATCTATCCTTTGGGTTACTGTGAGCTAAATTGTATTTTAAATTCAGGAAAAAATTTCCTTATTCAATCTCCAAAATCAGTAAGCCACAGAATACCACAGAGGTTTAGCTGGAAGATTAACTGGGGCCTAACCTTAGGCCACTGAAGCTGAAAGCCATGCTCATTTCTCAGTGCTTCTACCAAGAGAAAGATATTCTACAGCCTGACCCAACAGGAAAGATACAACTACCAAGATGCAAAGACAAGCAAATACATGACCATGCCCATTTCAAATTCAAGAGCGCCAACTGCTGAATGAAAAACCCTCGCTCCATTCACTTCTCAGGATAAAAACGCAATCTTGTAGGTGGTTATGTTCACTTACTTTCCCCAGGGATAAGTTAGGAACAAGTTCTATGTTCATCGTGCTTCACAGGATCAAGATTCTTTATTCTAAAAATTGATTAGTGTTCATACAAATACACTGCTCTTATTAGCATTGATAATGACCAATAACCACATACTACTTACAAACGCTATCAACCTTTAAGCAAATGGAAGATGGCTTTTAATCCATGAGGAAAAACTTCATTTTCTTGCGTGACAGCATGGGGGATGCCTAAATTCATTAAGTAATTTCATGCACTGAAATTGCATATTTAGTAGAATCTGTTAACTTTGACTTTGCAAAAGGCTAACAGATGCTCTAAAAATATGCATGCACACTATCTGTTTCCTCTGTAACCTACTTTGACGTCTCCTGCAAAATGGTGAAACAAACAAACAAATAAAAAAAAGAGGCAATCACAAAAACTAAAGGAAAAAAAACAGTACACCTGTCAGGAAGCCCTGATATTACAGACAAGGTTCTCATCTTCATTACCAATGCTTACGCCTAGATTTCTGGGGGGCAAGATGAAATACAAGACAAAAATAGATTTCATTCCATGACAACTTTCATGATTTTGTACTGGCTCATGCAAAATCAATTCACAATACATAAAATCTTTATTAAAGATGTAGGTAATGGTAAATGCAGCCATTGAGTTTTTTCAGTTTCCATGTACATGAAAATTCAGAGGTTGCTGCTCTTGTGTAACACAACAGTACTGCCTTTGCCGGAATGAAACCTCTGAAGTCAGATCTGAGTTTAGCCTGGATAGCAACAACAAGACTGAGTCTTGCAGCAGCATCCCATTCAAACTCCTAAGCAACACAGAAATACAGCGTACAAACTTCATACATAATTAAAGGAAGAACACTTTACAAACAAAGCATTGCTATATTTATGAGATTCAAAGGAAATAAAGGCTAAAGCCTCAAGAGGTACTTAGCCAAATACACATCAGGCAAAGCCCTCTGACTGAAACAAACCGTGTATTTTTTCAGGTATTTAAATCTGTAACATTCTGAGGATAGAGATCTGATTCATTCATAAAGACAGCTTCGCTCCTCCTCAGCATCCAGAAATACCCCTGTTCACATCTAAATCCAGTACTTTCATGGATTAGACTGAGTTAAGTCATTACCTTTTCTCCTTGCCTAATATAGATGATTATGATTATAAAACTAGATAGAAATAATCACTCTGAAATGAGATCACTGACCGTCCAGATGCTGGGAGCAAACAAAGCACTCCTTTGTGCTCAGAAGCAGAAAGGAGATTCTCCCCCTTTCCTCTTGAGTGATCGTTGAACTGCTCATTGCATACATTGCTCCTAAAAGGCAGACCACCTACATCCCAACAACAGAAACAGATCCCCAAGCATAATAGATCTAAACACTAATTCCCTTTTCTTCACAGGTCTGAATTTCACTAGTAGACCAAATCTCTGCCCAGAACAACAAAACTTAAAATGACTGAGTCCATTTTGATGGACTGTTCTTGGCATTTACCAGATGCTCAAGTGTTCAAAGCATTTCACGTAATCTATGTATGCTTCACTGAGGTACAGTAAGTGTCACAAGTTTTCATTTGCTGGTAAGATAATCTTTTTATATATATAAAGATCTGTGTAAGTATGTGTGTGTATAAACATTTACAAATACATATACACATGTGTGAACATATGTACGCAAATATACAGATGCATATGTACACATATACACACACTCTAAAAACCACAAAAGTGTTGTTTGTAGTAAACATACAACCACTTGCTAAAACCAACTGGGGAAAAAAAAAAAAGGCAAAAAAGAAAAATGCTGTTAGCATAGAACATTCCTTAGGAATTAACAGCTGACTGGAAGAAAGTATACCTTCGATCGCTAACCTGCAGCCAACTATCAATCTCTAGATGATAATTCCAATGAAAAATTTTATTGCTAGTGTGGTAGAATGTCCTGGTTTGAGTAACACAGGATTAATTTCTCTTTCAGTAATTTTACTTTTTGGTAAGGTCTCATCTAATGCTTGGAAAAACTGCACTTTTAGAAGACTCTAGTGCCTGAATTTGTGAAAATATTTACTTTACACCCATCTATGGTATGCGGGTTTCAAGGTCTCAGTGTTTTCGAGCTAGCCAGGTGCAGGGATGAGGAGGATTAAGACCCAAGCACTTGACCCAAGCTGGCCAAGCGGATTATTTCATACCATGAACGTCACATTCAATATAAATTAGAAAGCTGGCTGAGGAGTTCTCTCTCTTCTATGATAGCTGTGATCCTGAGAACTTCTTGTCCTGGTGCCAGACCCCTCAGGCCTTCGCTTCCTCCCAAAGCCGTAGCGCTCAGAGTGTCCAACATTTGCTGTCCACTGCTGGGAGTGCACAGCTTCCTACTGATAGAATTGGCTGAGTATAATCCTTGTATATTTTATATTGCTGTCAGGACCAATATTGATTCTTTAGTATTATTGGTACTTATCTAGTCTTATTCTATTAAATCTGTTTATATCTCAAGCCTCAGGTTTCCTTGGTTTTTCCCTGATTCCCCTTCCCAGGTGGGGATGGGTGACAGAATAGTTGTCTAAATGACAATAAATTGTTGTGGGTTCCTCAAACCATAACATAGAGTCATGAGAATAAACTTCAAGGTTGTTTTTAAAGTACAGATAGAGTTAAGCCAGAGTATTTTTAAACTAATTTGCCCTTCTATTTTCTTGTCTCCTCTATTTCTCACACCCTCTATCCCTTCTCCAGAAGGTATGGATAAAAAATAGAAAAAAAAAATTTTATATATATATACACACAAGGGGGAGGGGGGGCGAAGTACCAGCAGCATTTGAAATAAATGGAGATATCAAGAAAATACCATGAATTGGGTATGACGAAGCACGCAGGCACATAGAGAAACAGTGAATGGAATAAGGGCCATGCTGCAGCAGCCACAACTGGAGAGAAGTATCACTGCCTTTCCAGGCACATCCTTTTACAATGCAATTCATATGGTTTTCTCCAGCATAGCTGCTAACATCATGAACAGCGAGAGATCCCTTCACCAACACTAGCAAATTAACCACTCACCCACAGAGAAAAATCAATTTGCTTGATATTTCATTACTTAGAATTCATCTTGCCACAGCTAATGCTACTACCTCGCAGAACTATCCTGCCTGGATGGTTTGTACCCCCTCAGTCCAAGGCTGGTTTTGTCTCAGCCCAAGCATTTACAGTACCTGCAAAGAGATGGATTACCTCAATTATTAGATTGCCAGAGAGACTGAATCATGTTTCAATATGCCAGCTGTTTTTATGGAAACCCTTGAATAGTACAGAAATACACCTTCAGAAAATTTCAAAGGCCAAAAAAGCAGCATTATACCACAATCGTGCAACCCATGCCTTTTCAGTGTAACAAACATGCAATGCAAAAAACATATGAACAACTGAGCATACTCACAGCACATCAATTGTTAAAGAAAATACATGGAACTTACAGTTAAAAGATCTCAACAAGCAGCTTCTACCGAATGCTGGCATTCTTCAGACAAAGCTTACAAGCAAAACAGCACTCAGCTCTTTTCAGGTCTACAGCCCAAATGTATTCAAATTTAAAAATGTGCCTGAAACAGTCCACAGAACTTAATCAATGTCACACTCAGCCTGGCTACTTCAGTTCTTCAACTGAACAGCTGAATGTCTGCATCCCACACATCCGCTCTCGTCAGACTTTCCGAATTTGCGTTTAAGGATTCTGGCATTAGTTCCAAGAACAACTGTCCCAAGCTGGCTGGTAATGAAATAGAGGCCAAGCCATATTTAGTCAATTTACTACACTTCAAAACAGTTCCTAAACAATAGCTCTGAAAATATATTTTTTTAAAAAGGGGAGAAAGGAAAAAAAAAAAAACAACCAAAACAAAAAAAAAAAACAAAAACAAACAAAAAAAACCCACACACAAAAAAAACCCACCACAAAACCACCAAACATTTCTTTGCATCAAAATTAAGACGCGTTAACTCCTGCAAGTTAACGATACCTCTGACAGGTTAAAGACAGAAGGATAAGCATAGTAAATCCTATTTTCATACTTAAGCTCCAAAATTCGTATGAAATGAAAGTTCTACTTCTTATATTCATGCACGTAAGATGCTCTCTGAAAACCAGTAGCAATGTATTTACAAAGTAAGAGAGTACTTCTATAAACAAACCACTGAATGATTTATGGCTTACCAGGACAAAGAGCTTAAGTTTTTCTCTGTGTGGTAAGGGCTACTCACCTTGTTACATTTTAGCATTTAATAGACATAGTATGGCAATATATTCCATACAAATATTCTTTCACACTGTACATGCAGTGAATATCACTCAGACTCTTTTCAGTGGTGCCCGGTGACAGGACAAGGGGCAACGGGCACAAGCTGGAACACAGGAAATTCCACTTCAACATGAGGAAAAACTTCTTTACTTTGAGGCTAACAGCACTGGAACAGGCTGCCCAGAGAGGTTGTGGAGCCTCCTTCTCTGGACATACTCAAAACCTACCTGGATGTCATTCTGTCCAACCTGCTCTAGGTGAACCTGCTTTAGCAGGGGGTTGGACTAGATGATCTCCAGAGGTCCCTTCCAACCCCTACCATTCTGTGATTCTGTAATATTAAAAAATGACTAGTTTATAAGGACAACCTTGCACTTAACCACAGCTTTTATCAAGTGACTCTCCATGGTGAGTTTTTGTTTGTTTTTAAACAACTCCATGTACGGCAAGGGTACAAACAAGATAATTCAGAAATCCTCTTAGGGCAGAAACTTGCATGTAAACAGAGAATCTAAGAGATATAATACAGTTTAATACCTTACTAATCCCTGAGAAAGATCACTTGCCCCAAAAGCATATACCATACAGCTCTTGATATTAATTTTTAACTTCCTGGTGACAAATAACAAATTAGGATACCAAATCACAGGCCTAGAGGCATGAAAAATGCTTTCTTTCCCTCAGCATCTCCAACTTGGCTTTCCCAAAACAGACACATGCTATTACAGCTACTTTTTGACAATAATGGAAGAGTCCTTGATGATCCACAACAAAATGTAACCTAAACCAAACACATAAAATCAAGACTTAGTTTTTAGAGTTCTCAATTCCAGTCTTTTCTCTTAATACCACAGAAAGATGGGTGTCAGAGTGTCACACGACTGGTAAAGCCCAGCCATTTTAGAAGCTAAACTAGTGATACCAACACTGAGCAACATCTCCCTCCTGCAGGAAATGTTTTGCACAAAATCCCAGGTCTGTCATTCATTCTGAAGAAAAGATGTTTTTCTTTTTTCAGAAACCAAATCAAGGTGTTTTAACAAATGCATAGCAAGGCCACCACAACAGGGTCTTCTCCAGGCAGAGTTTGGTACAGAAAGATATCCATGTCCCAAATGGAGAGAATTGTGCAACTTGCTAGCCATTTATATTTTGACAAGGGCTTAATAACATTGTGATCAGATTATTAGAAAAACTCTTACCAACACACACTTTTCTGCTGATCTGTTCCTACCAGCTCTGCAACAATTCCACTCAAGACAATGATCCAAAATGAAAGCAGTACGAAAACTAGACACACAGAAATTATTAACTGCAGCATTAAAAATAAGATGGCATGCAGTTTTGCATGGGGCAGAGATACCTCTGGATGGGGTGTGAGGGAAGAGTCCTCTAGCTGGAAATATTGGGCTTTAGCTGCAAAAGTAAACACTTCTATTTTTAAGAAGTTATTGGAGTCACATGCCAAAGATGTAGCAAGTCCAACAGCCACACTACAGCAACAACATCTGCCAATGCACTTCCTGTGCCTCAAACATTTTCCTAGATTTTCCTTTGTTCTTTTTTCATATTCAGCCAACTATCATCTCTTCATCTGAATATTGCTCCCAGCACTTCATGACAGGGACTGCAGACATTGTTTTTGAAGATGAAGGCTAAAAGACAGTTATGGGAAATTTGTGCAAAGCTTCAGCATTTTTTCCTTGGGGTGGCTATACAGTAAAGAGTGTTGTGAATGAGCTTTCCCACAGATAAAAGACTCCAAGGGTTGCTGACAACAGCAGTGGAAAAGTATTTATTAAGAGAAACATATTTCGGCACTACTACTCCCAACAGTATGTCTGCTCTTTTCCTTTACTCCCACCTTCTTCCTGTCTCATACGAAGAACCTTGACCACCAAGGTTTTTTGGGGGTTATTTTTTGTTTGGGTTTTTTTTTTCTTGTGGAATACATAGTCTAACTTTATCATTTTAACTGCACTTGAGATGCACCTGAGGACTCCTGGGTGAGTTTTGTTTGTTTGTTTTATGTTTAACTTCCCATAGATACTGTTACAAAGGCAGAATGTGCTAACATTGTTTTCACATTTTTAAAATTAAATTGCTCATACAGCAACTTTTTCTCAACTTTTTAAGTTACACTTGCAAGTCAGGTAGGAAAATAAACCTTAATCCAAAGGTTATTTTTAGACCTCCTACCTCCAGCTGAACAGAAAACCCCATGTTACAACATTTCATCCACAAAACCATTTCAACCAGACTATGGTTTACTGTAGCCAGCAACCCATATGAAACAATAACAACAACAACAAAAAAAAACCCAACCAAACAAACAAAAAAAAAGCTGGACTGTCTCCTGGTTTTCCTCACAGCTGCAGACAGTGCAAGGACTGTAAGATCTCAAAAGCTTGCATGCCTGTTATGGATCTTGAAAACATATCCTGCATAAATTATGCTAAGAGCAAGAATCAGAGAAAAATAAGAGATTGGCTTAAAATGGGTGATCTTCAAAATAAGAAAGCCAATGCTGTTAAAAACTTGTTTATTATGTGTATAAGACCTAATGGGCCTGGAAGTTTTGATTCACAGCTGTTCTTAAGGTCCTACAGAAAATGTGACAAAGATCTTCACCAGAAGAGAAAACAGTATCAGCTACGCAAAGGAGGTCATCAACATGTTCCTTCAAGTACTTATACAGTTGAAGGTATGTTTTCCAAGGGTATTTTTTAAGTCTTGCTAATGACAATAGATGGGGACTCTGCATAAAATCAGCCAACAACTCCCACTCTTACCTATTTGCAGGGTTCAGATTCTGAATGTGTCTAAAGTGAGTTATGTTTGTAGCCCGGCTTTGTTTCTTGAAGCTCTCTTCATGTATCAGAACAAACTCTTCAGTACTACTTACAACAGCTTTCTTCGCCTATCTCTTTATTTAAATTTTATCTTCCTATACATTATTTCTGTCTCCCATGGTAGCTCCCCCTCCCCTCCCCCCTCGTTTTGAAGCCAATTACAAGTGTGAGGTTTTAGCCAAATGCATGAAGATTTACTTTGCGGATATGGCATATCAAGTTCATCACACTCAAATTATACACTCTAATGATGGTAGCATTCCATTTCAGATTTTTGGGTTAGAGCAGATAATTCTAACTTCAATTTACCCTCAGGAATTTTGGGTTCTATTCAAGTGGGCTAAATTTATAAAATTGCAGATATACCAGTTTACATAACAGTCATTGGTTTTCCTGGGG